>CAUYQG010040268.1:0-10392 GCA_963574415.1 Tarsius wallacei
AGATGAAACATCTACCATTACCCATTCTACCCAAGCCACATTAATTCTAAGTTGGTCATTCTCAGAGAAAAGCTTGCTTGAGAAAAAGCTTGGTGAAAGCAGATATGCTGCAAATTTCCCCTATGATCTAATTCCTGGGAACAAGGGCTCACACGACTCTCCTAGGTAGAGGACTTTATAGAGAAGCAAACTGAAGACTTCAATAATGCAAGAAAACATAGCTTATCCACCATTTTGCATTTTGATAATCTGTGGGTCAAACAAAAGAATTTTCATGGAGCACCTACCACAAGTGATCAACAAAAATATTTGCTGGGGCCGGGGCCTGAGGCTTACGCTTGTCATCCCAGTACTTTGGGAGGCCACTGCAGGAAAATCACTTGAGCCCAGGAATTCAAGACCAGCCTAAGCAACATAAGACGTCTCTACAAAAAATTAGCCATCTTAGCACAAGACTATGGTCCCAGCTGCTCGGGAAGCTGAGGTGGAAGGATCACCTGAGCCCCGGGGATCCAGGCTATGGCTATGATGAGATGAGCCATAATCATGCCAGTGCACTACAGCCTTGGCGACAGAGTGAGACTCTGACTCAAAAGAAAAAAGAATGTTTTCTGAATGTTCTGGGATTAGCTAGCACTTATGAGACACCTACCTTGTATTCTCTGCCAATCTATGTGCTTTACCTTAACTCACTGAATCCTCACAAATCCCAAGAGTAGGTGTTATACCATCCCATCATAAACATCATCCACATTTTAGAGATAAGAAAACCGAGGCAAAGAACATGATTCACCAAATGATAGTCAAAAATCAAAACCAGACTCTGGCTTCAGATTACACATTCTTAACAATTTCCCTATGCTTCCCAGCAGGAAATACTTAAGGTAACAACAGTTATCTTACAACATAGATGCTAGTCTATTCTTTAATGTCAAAGAAATTTTTAAAAAGCCACAGGATATAGTGATATGATACCAAAGGTGGGAAAAACTTACTGCTTTCATATAGCACTGACATATTATCAGTACATAGTGACTACAGCAAGACTGTTTAACAATAAGGAAGAAAAATAGAGAAGTATTCACCATCTGAGGTGTAAAAATAACAAAAAGCAACAACAAATGGATGAACTCTTATCGAGTGTGTTTGTACTCCCCCTCAAAAAAACAGTTAAGTTTGTAACTGAGATCCAGATTCAATCCAGAACAGATTCAAGTCTAGTTACAGTGGCCCCAGTGTAAACTCAAGTTGACAAATGTAACAGTAAGTTGTAAGTGATTTAATTAGAGTAAAACGCATCTGAGGATGCTAACATCAGGTTCTTGGCCTGCATTCAGTTTTTTAAAACAAAATGGTAACTAACAAATGAAAGCTATCAATGAAATAAAACTACCAGAAGTTATTGTGAAAACTCAGTCAAAGAAAAAAGATTCACCCAGGATTACCTTCATTTCATCTAAATTAATCTTTAATTCGCATGCATGTTACTGCTGAATTGATCTCCGCCAAACCACTACATAAACCAGGATTGACCTCAATCAGATCACTACCTATCCAGAAATCTGGCTGGCCAGGCGTGAGGAACAGCTATTCCCACTAAGGTCACATTTGCTGCCTCTTTCCTGCGATCACAGGTCTGCCGTGCACACATGCAGTCAAGAAACAACAAGCAAAATCATCGAGCGCACTCAAGACACAGAGATGAAAAGAAACAAGATACACACACGTCCAACCTTTTAAAATAATTGTGGCTATATAGAGCATTTTAAACTGGTAATGGCAAAGATTCTAATTTTCTGCTGAGATAGTAACACAATTTTCCAACTTAGGTGTGAACCAAGGTTCATAAGAGCTTTCCTACTTAATGCAACGTCCTACCTAGCACTTTGTCATGACTTTCTACGCAGATTATAACCCGACTCGTAGGCTCTTTGGAGTTAATTCAAAAGAGAGTGAGTTGGACACATTAAATTAGCACAGTCAATAAAGTGACTTCTGTCCATTTCCCACCCCACGTAATCCTCTTCTTCTAAGGAGGACGAACACTTTAAAAAATTGTTTCAGAATTCTAAAGTGGCTCCACTATTAATTTAAAAATGTAATTCTTGATCCTTTGAATCAATACAAAACAGTTAGGTAGAAGGGAATGTAAAGGCTAGATGTGTTACTGAAGGCATAAGGAAACGAATCAGTGACCCAGGTAATAAAAGCCTGAAAAATATTCTATTTAATGATGAAGAAGTCAAACTTTTCCTTAGTGCTGCTTGTATATTTTATATTCGGTGTTTGAAAAAAAGGTAATGACACAATTGAATGGGTAACGGTTTGGATCTTATTTTATCCATTGTTCTTTAAGTATTTTTAGCGGCTAAAATTATATTTCTAACTCTACCATATGGTTTCATGAACCACAACTACCCTCCAGCAGATTACCTATGGTGGTTCCTTCTCTTAAAAGGACACTTTAAAAATATGGCTGATTTTTTTTTTCTTTTGTCCGTAACTTTCAGGATGCACAGGCTGATCAACAGAGCCGAACGAATCTACGAAAGGAAAAATATACTACATCGAGGCTGATGAGGCAAGGACAAAATGAATTACAATCGCCTTGGCAAAGTCAAAGCCTCTTTCCTCCTTTTACCTTAATGGAAAGGGTAAAAGGGAATGGACTCACTTTCAAGTGACATCTGAGGTTGAAAGCTCATGTCACAAAAATACATGGCACGGTGAGAGTCTTACTTTAACTAAAAATGGCTGCCGAGAGCCTTGCTGATTTCTTTGGTAAGACTGGACAACAGGAAAGGTGTAAGAACAGATTGTGGTCACTGTAGCAGAGACTGTTTTAAAATATAACTTCAAAAGTCCTTGTTTCTAAGCTCTTGATACCTGTCTGCCACTTTTCGTCAGAGAATTAAGCAAAAATGTAGCTGCTCAGTAGAACGTTTTTACTTATCTGGAAGGATAACTTCCAGATACACAGTAAGTAACTTTGGGAAGATCTCAAGCGGCAGTCCGTCATCTAAGTGGGTTCCCGGGGTCTTAATACGCTTTTGCTCAAAATGAACAATGGTGAAACAACTTACTTTTGCACTCTAGCCAAAACAAAAATAATAAAACCAGATGCTCAGTTTCTCTTTAATAAACTAAATTTAGATTTCAACTTTAAAGTAAGTTTTGACATAAATGGCTTTAAAATAACAAGAGCACCTTACATTTGGGTCTCTTCCCAGTTAATTATTTGCTGGCACTGTCCTGGAATTTCCTTGGCTTCACCTTAAATTGACACTCCCAAGTGCTAATTAGGACACTACATACATTATTAGCCAGAGAACGCTGTGTTTAAAACATGCATGTTCCACGTGTATCTGATTATTAGTTATTCCTTTCACTCCCCAAAAGATCTCTTTAGAGAACAGAGCCCCTATTTAAATGAAGCAATTGGCTGCTCATAAGGGAATTCTTGTCAAAATGCAATTAATAGGAAGGGGCCAAGATGACACAGGATCCTTGTCTTCCAAACATCCTTAACATGAATCACATTTAATCTCACTGAAAGAGTCAGTGGAGGGTAAAGTGAATAACTGCAGATGTTTCATATTTTACTCTTACCGGGCGCTTCCCAAGGAAAATGGCCAACTCACATATGAACTAAACCACTACCAAGGAACCCGACATGTCTGTAAACTCGAGCCTGAGACACGCCTTTTTCCAGGACTATCTCTTCCAAAAAGCCACAGGACAGGCGGGAAAATACACAGGCGTCAACAAGGTAGGCCTAACGATGTCCTAATTACAAAGGAGATATGATCTTCTCATTAATTGGCAAGCTAATTGGCCACAATTGCAGTTTCACCGATTGAGTCTAGAAACCCAGACTTGGGTGTCTGGACTCCACAGAACTCTCCTCACACTTCCAGACTCTCCATCCAGCCACCAAGTTGTCAGTTCTGCTTGATTTGTTTGAATATTGTACTCGACGACAGCTGTCGGAAACAGTACAGTAGAACAGCTGCTATGACAGCTACAAGGGGCTTGGAAGTTTAATTGGGCTCAGTGTGACACGGTGCGTTTTTCTAAACATAGACGTATCCACAAAACTAGAGAAATCTCTATCGGAGCTGCACAACGTTCACTTATTGGCACCACCAACTGGCTAACCTCAGTTTGAGTTACAGCCTGGTCTCGCAAGCTCTTTGCCACCAGACGGGTTAGAGGCAGACAAAATAAAAATAAAAATAAACAGTAGGAGCAGTTAGATGCACAAGAAAAGGAGCATTAAGAGGGAGAGGAAGGAGGAAGGAAGTCACGTCAATCATCTCTTTCAAAGGCTGGCTGGAGGCCAAGGAGGATCCCACAGTGTCTCAGGATTTACTTCCAAAGGAAATGCATTCAGAGGCGCTGAGCTCGGTGCCAAGGGCAGACAAAACCCCTCATTATGGTCACAGCCCCCGAGAGGAGGGAGGAGGATGGCTTACTCTCAGCGTCCGTGCGGAGGAGGAAGGCGAGCAGCAGCAGCAGCGGCCTGGCGAGGGGTGCCATCCTGCAGCTTGGCAGCGGCATGTGCGAGCAGCTGGGGAGCACTGCCTCCGAGGCTGCAGCGGGTCTGTCCGGCCTGAGATTGCAGCTGGGACACTTTCAGAGCCTGTGCAGGGCGGGGACGGGAAGACAAGAGGAAGAGAACACAAAGATGTTTAGATGGCTCACTCTTTTCCCCCCCGATGCCGTCACACCCACCACAAGAGGCACCGTCCATTGTAAATCCACCACACAGTGTAACCGTCATGTTTGCGTATTAGGAAGGAAACGACGAGGTCTGTAAAACGTAGGAGCCCTGGAATCTTCGTGGGTGAGATATGCAAACCCAGCGGGGACACCAGCACTCTCATTCTCAGGCCATCCTAAAGCCAACCACCTTGAGCTTCACTCACTACCCATGCCACCGTTCGGGCAAAGTACTCTGAGAAAGAACTGTCACTTCCTATGAAACATTACATGAATACATCAGAGGAAAAAAGCACACCAGTGCAATAAGAAAGATTTAAGAGAAGTTCCTCGTGCGGGATACACTGACAGAATAATGGAAGACGCTTTCTTGGCATCAGGTGGAATGACAGGGCTAATTCAACTTCTTCGGCTAAATAGTAGAGGGGAGACCTTTTTACACTAGCATATTTGGCTTCTTCCCCGAAGACACATCAACATTCAAGTCTAGTTTGGCTTCAGTAAGTCAAAACAATCGTTAGCATGAGTCTCTTTGATTGAACAGTATTTTTATATGCCTCCGGGGCAAGGGCTTAATATTCTCAATCTCTGTAAAATCCAGAAGCCATAAACTATTCTTACAGCGCCTACTGTGTGCAAGACATCAAGAGCGATTCCTATTACAAGGTGTCTCAAGGTTCAAAGATAGTCAGATGCTATTCTTTTTGAGTTCCCAGGTCAGTAGGGAAAATAAGACAGGCACACTAGATGACTAGTGCAAGTTAATAAGTGATTCGTACCAGGATGGAACACCAAATGATGCCATTAAAAGATAGGATCAGGAACGGCATCATGGAAAATGCAGTGTCTCAAACTGGGCCTTGGAGTACAAGCAGGATTTTAACAAGATGAGGGAAAGGCGTTCCAGGGATTCTGCGTAAAGGCAGGGCAGTTGGAAAGAAACTTCGGGAAAGGTGAGTTGCCTCGCTTGGTTGGAGCAGGGCTTTCCAAAAGTCAACATGTATCAGGCCACCTGGAAGGACTGTTGAAATAGATAGCTGGGCACCACCCCTAGAGCTTGTGGGTCAGTAAGTCTGTCTGTGGTGGGGTCCATGAATCTGCATCTCTAACAAGTTCTTGGATGATGCTGATGTTGCTGGTCCAGAGACCACACTTTGAACCACCGGGTTGGAGTGATGGCTCTATCCGGAAACCAGAAGACGAGGCAAAAGAAAATGATTCAGACTTTTTAAAAAAAATGGGTCATGGGAGCTTTGGATGGCAATCTAAGTCAAATGGCCTTTATTCAGCAAACCACAAAACAAAAGTTACTTAATGTTTTGGGGCAGGGGAACAATACAGAAGGAAGCTTTGGAAAGATTAACTGACAGCTGAATCGAGGATTATTCAGAGAGTGCTATTCGGCCACAGCAAGACTCCCAGGTGAGAAGTGATATAGGACTTAAGAGGGATGGTGGTCCAGGTGGGAACGGAAAAGAGGGGAGGCGATGACTGACGGGCTCCAAGCAATTATTTGAAGTGGGATTCTTCAGGTGCCAAATAATTGTTTCCATAGAACCTTCCGTCAGTCTGGCAGAGCCCCTCCTACAGAGCAGAGTCTTCACGAAAAGAGAGAGAGAGAACATCATATACTACTACCGCCTCCTGCATCACTGCTAGAACTTGAGAATAACTCTCAGAATTCGTTTGCCAAGTGAAACTGCGCACCTTTCATCTTCTTGTATTGGAATATTTGAAACACACACACGATTCTTGACAGGAGACACGAGTGGTATCCAGAAATAACCAGATCCGCTAAAATAACTTGTACTTTAAAAAGAATTGTAATGCAGATCTACAGTGCATCTTTTCCGAAACCGAGCTTGGGCGTGAGAACACGTTTTTTTTAAAAGATATTATCTTTTTCATTATTATGCATGAGTGGTTTGAATGCAGGAAAGATAAAACCCAAAGGAAGGGGAGGCATCATTCAAATTACCATTCCACCAGATAGCCTCTTTTTTTTTTAAACCGATTTGTGGGTGGCATAAAGAAGCAAGTTGTCCATTGAAACACATCTTCCTGAATCCAAAAGCTAGCCAGCTGTTCCAAATCAGCTATCGTTATCTATCTCATCTGAAAAACAACTTCTCAAGCGTTTCGCAGCTCTCAAATGGGAGAAATCCCAAAACTTCATAGGAAAAGTGCTCCAGAAATCAGGACTCCCTCACCCATCCCCCTTCCTTTCCTTTCCCTGGCCCCATCCTCATGCCAGCGTTTCAAACGACAGCAAAGTCCGGGAGACATCAGTCCTGTCGGACTCAATCTGCGTCTGTGCACACGCATCAGAGCCAACCGCTAGAGAACAACTCGGTGCCATCAGAGACAGAGACCTATGAATGCTCGCTCGGGGAAGACGTGACCTGGCTTTTCCTCCTGCTCGCCTGAGGCGCGTAAGAAGGCTGCCCTCTTCCAAAGGAGCCTTCACGCGTGACCTTGAATTTGCAGCCGGATGGGAGCCAGCATGCTAGACATGGATGCAGATACGAACACACATATTTATACCTAAATGGGCTATGGCCTTGGCCAACCGACCCCAAAAGGAGATCAGAGGGGCGAAGATAAAGCCTATCTGGGATGTTCATTCCAGCCAATCTCCAGGCCCTATCTTGTTTATTACAGAGAAACACCACAAGAGGAAACCGCTGGCTGCGTATCAGAAAGATGAGATTTAAGTTAGAGAACAAAAATGGAAAATAGATTTTTAAGGAAATATTTAAAGCGAAAATAATGAGGGTGAATGAGTCTTACAAGTAGTTCCTATTAGCCTATGGTAAGGGTTGCTAAGCGCTCTGCAAAGAACACAGCAAGGAAAGGGGCTTTGGAGATACTAAAAGTGCCACAATGTAGCTTACATCACAAATCCTGCAGCATTGGCCCAATGGCCTTCAGCAAAGGCCAATCTGACTTTTACGTGCTTTCCGCCTGTGTCCTGCACCAGCAGGAACATGCAGGCAAAACTAATCTACCTCCATGGGTTTAAAATACAATTTTAAAAAGTTTAAAACTCTCTTACGAAGATCTTCCATAACATAATTATATCGATTTCCAATTAACCGAATATTTGCTTTTGTATGTATGCTCATGTGTGGTCGAAGAAACTAAAAACCCAAAAAAACATGTAACATCATTTGAAATGGACAACAAAGAGTCCACTTGCCTAAAAACCTTAACAAATCACTGTTCCAAGCGATCACATACACTGACACCTGCCCAACTCTTTTTTCTCAATTTACTGGTGTGATATTTTCTGAAATAAGTATGCTCATATTCAAATTAATATGAATGTGGAAGGGTTTGTGTCGTTTTCTCAGCTCTCTGTACTGTGGAGATGTGTTCCTAAAGATTGTGTTAGCATAAGGAAAAAAAGGCAAACTAGGGTTTTTTTTTCCCCCTTTTAAAAATATCCTAAGAGTCCCTTAGAGAAATGGCTGATTGTAGGTTTTGGTAGGAAAAGTAGAAAATGAGTCTGGAAGCTTTCAGGAACTACTAGGCTACATTCAAAAAAAAGAAAGGAAAATCCAAGATGATGAGGTGCCCATCAGGTAAATGTAGGAAAATCTGAGTGATTAAAAAGAATAATAACTGCAATGAACAAAAACACACCATATTACAATCTATACGTTCGCAATTTTTTTTTTAGATTATAAAATATAGTTTATTTTGAAAGTAAACTAGAGGGAGAGAAAGAGATTCACCCCCTCAAGGTAGGGGAGGGGGCCAAAGCCAGAAAACATGGCCCGGCCATAACTCAGGGAGCACACAACCACACCATTGCTTAGCAAGGCGATGGCCAAGTTCATAATTTTTAGAATTTGGTTGGTCACTCCAGGAATAAGTTAGAGAACCAAGTTATTAGTCTAAAACAGAGAGAGAAAAGGAAAAAAATGAAGCATTAAAAAAGAATCTTGGCCAGGCATGGTGGTTCACATTTGTAATCCCAGCACTTTATGAGAGGCCCAGGTAGGAGGATTGCTTGAGCCCAGGAGTTCGAGACCAACCTAAGCAACATAGCGAGACCTCATCTTTACAAGGAATAAAAAAATAAGCCAAGCATGATGGCACAAACCTATAGTCGCAGCTACTCAGGAAGCTGAGATGAGAGGATCAGTTGAGCTCAAGAGGTCAAGACAGTGCACCCAACTTGAAAAAATGCAAAAACTTCACGGAACCATTAAAAAAAAATGCTGTCACAAAAAAACTAGATTTCATTGTTTATCTCTCAACATTTTTCTTTTCATCTGTCTCACAACAAACTCATCCTCTTAAGTCCAGAACCTCAGAAACAATAATATCATAGTGATATTTAACCTGAGCATACATCCATAGGGTGTGCATTCAGTTGGTGGGGATGGGTGGGATGGAGGAAGTTCCCAAGTGCCGTGACTTCTTTTTATCTACTTCCCAGCCAGGCCTCTATAAGTCAACTAGAAATGGGGTCCCATTATTTATGAGAAAGACATAGTCGTACAAAAGCTGTGCTGCTAGGAATCGCCAATTTGTAAAACAGACCAAAGCAGAGATGCTGTGGATGAAGCTAGGAGGAGGGGAGCGACCTGGAGCCTACGGCAGGCCTGGTGGAGGCTTCTGGGGGCACCCTAGGAGACCCTGTGCCCTCAGCATAGGGCTACAACACACGCACAGGAAAACTGAAGAGAAAACGCAACTGCCCTTTCACCACTTCGCTTACTCGTAAATTTTTCAAGAGAAAGGAGCCCCTCTAAACATTTTATCTTGGTATAGCACAAGGATTTTCTAGTGCTGTCCATTTTAACTTTCTGCAGGATGAAAAAATCTTTTTTTTTTTTTTAAATCTGCACTGACTAATAATTGAAACATAATTAAACTACAGTTTAATTTAAATTCAAGCATCCACATGTGGCTAGTGGTTACCCTATAGGTCCGACAGTGAAGACCATAGCTACATGTCTTAACAGCACTGAACAGAAGGAGCTGTGTTTCTGGGTTGTGGACTGAAACACTGAGGTGGGAATTCTGAGTCTTTGTAGTCGTTGGCTTCCTACTAATCAGACCCTGAAGACTCGGGCCAAGCGCGGTGGCTCACGCCTGTAATCCCGGCACTTTGGGTGGCCAAGGCGAGAAGACTGCTTGAGTGCAGGAGGTCAAGACTAGTCTGGGCAACATAGCAAGACCGTGTCTCTAAAAAAAAAAACCACTTAAAATATTTTAAAAATCACTGTGCTGTGTGAGGAAACCCATTTAGCCTTTGGGTGACTCACTTATTCATCCACATGCCTTATTCAGCTAAAAAAAATGGTTTCAGTTTTTTTTTAAACTATTTCATAGACTATGAAGGAAGAATCAATAAGTGGTCAAATAAATAACTGGAAAATGCCCAAATAGAAATACTGTTATTGCAAGGAAAATGTGTGTTAAAGATGGGGTTTCATACTTGACTCTATTTCTCACCACAGAAAACTCCTATTATATTGGGACATGGTAGAACTAAGGAACTTCTAGCAGCAAACACTTGCCACACTCTCCAGAAAGCATAGTACACATCCAGATGAAATAATCTCTATAGTTGTATAGTTTTCATAAAACGGCCACATTCCATTAATATCAGTGAATGACATGGAAGACACATTCTTAAATACATGCAGTGTCAAA
>CAUYQG010040269.1:0-29742 GCA_963574415.1 Tarsius wallacei
GAGACCTCATCTCTACAATAAATCAAAAAATTAGCCAGGCATGGTAGTGCACACCTGTAGTTCCAGCTCCTTGGAAGGTTGAGGCAGAAGGATCACTGGAGCCCAGCAGGTCAAGGCTGCAGTGGCCAGGAGCAGCCACTGCACTCCAGTCTGGGTGACAGTGTGAGACTCCAACTAAAAAAAAAAAAAAAAATTAATCATCACAGAAATGCAAATTAATACCACAATGAGACACCACCTCACACCTGTCAGAATGGCTATCATCAAAAAGATGAAAAATAGCCGGGCTCGGTGGCTCAGCCTGTAATCCCGCGCCTTTGGGAGGCTGAGGTGAGTGGATTGCCTGAGCCCGTGGGTTCGAAACCCGCCTGGGCAAGCAAGACCTCATCTCTGCAATAAAATCAAAAAATTAGCCGGGCGTGGTAGCGCGCGCCTGTAGTTCCAGCTACTTGGAAGGCTGAGGTGGAAGGATCACCAGAGCCCAGCAGGTCGAGGCTGCGGTGGCCGGGAGCGGCCACTGCACTCCAGTCTGGGTGACAAAGTGAAACTCCAACTCAAAAAAAAAAAAAAAGATGAAAAATAACAAGTGTTGGCCAGGATGTGGAGAAAAGAGAACCCTTGCGATACTGTTGGTAGGACTGGAAATTAGTACAACCATTATGAAAAACTGAATGGGGATTCCACAAAAGAATTACAAGTAAACTTGCCATAGGATCCAGAAATTCCACTTCTGAGTATATAAAGGATTGGAAGTCAGTATGTCAAAGAAATATCTGCACTGCCATGTTTATTGCAGCATTATTCGCAATAGCCAAGATATGCAATCAACCTAAGTGCCCATCAGCAAATAAATAGGTAAAGAAAATGTAGTATATATACATTGTGGAATAAGACTACTTAGCCTTTAGAAAGAAAGAAATTCTGTCATTTATAACAACATGGATGAAGCTGGAGAACATTCTGCTAAGTGAAATAAACCAGGCACAGAAAGACAAATACCGAATGTTCTCATTTATATTTGGATCTAAAACAATTGCATTCATAGACGCAGAGAGCAGAATGATAGTTACCAGAGGCTGGAGGATGGGGAGACGAGGAGGATGTTGGTCAAATGGTACAATGTTTCGGTTACACAGAGGAATAAGTGATAGGTATTCGAGGTGATGGATATGTTAATTAGCTTGATTCAATCATTCTACATTGTATGTCTATATCATAACTCACTTTGAGCCCCATAAATATGTATAATTATAACTTACCAATATTCAATAAAATTTCTTTTAATAGAGAGTGATCTCTCTGGATGTAGGATGAGGGAGGCAAGAAGGTGACTTTCAGTCCAGAAACAGCGCGGTGTGCTAGGTAACATGGGTTCTGATGCTTCTGTGCTTAGAACCTAAAATTAACCTTGACACATTTAAATATATAATAACCATCCATTCACAGTTTGACAGACACAACTAAGACCAAGAATACAACTGGTTATATCAACAGCAAACCTTCAGGACCCATTTATACCAACACGTGAGTAATTTTAAAGTTTAACTTTTCAGCCTCTTGTGGTTGAGAATGTTTAAGAGATTAAAAAATTTCAAGTTACAAGCTGTTGTGGACTGAACTGTGTCCTCCCAAAATTCATGTGTCAAAAGCCCTGACCCTCAATGTGACTGTATTTGAAAATCGGGATTTGGGGAGGTCAGTAAGGTTAAATGAGGTCACAAGGGTGGGTCCCCACTCTAACCTCCCTCCCCAGCACCCCCCACCACCATGAGAGGTTACAGCAAAAATGGCAGCTGTCTACAAGCTGAGAAGAGAGCCATTACCAGGAACCAGCCATGCATGCTGTTTTCAGACTTCTAACCTCCACAACTGTGAGAAAATACATGTCTTCTGTCTCCGCCACTCATTCTGTGTATTTGGTTTTGTTTTGTTTTGGTTTTTAGTTGGGGTCTAACTCTGTGACCCAGGCTGGAGTGCAGTGGCATGGTCATGGCTCACCACAGCCTAGACCTCCTGGGCTCAGGCGATCCATCTGCCTCAGCCTTCGAGTAGCTGGGACTACAGGTGCACTGCCACCATGCCTGACTTTTTTTTTTTTTTTTTTAAGAGACGAGTTCTTGCTATGTTGCCGAGACTGGTCTTGATCTCCTGGGCTGAAACAATCCTCCCACCTCAGCTTCCCAAAGGTTTAGATGTATGAGCCACCATGCCCAGCAGCCTATGGTATTTTGTTATGGCCACCTGAACTAAGACACAAGCAGAGTCTTCTGCTTCCAGCAAAATGAGTAAGTTCTTGTCTGTCTTTGCTTAACACTGCCATGTGTTCCCATTTCCACTCAGAGTCAAGGCCTTTGCTCCTGCAGTGACCTACAGGCCCCCTCCCCCCCAGCGTGTGACCCACTCCCATCCCCCACCACTGGCACCCACTTACCTCTCTGACCCTGTTTATTACTGTCCCTGACTCCCCCGCTTGACGCCCCATCAGCTACCCTGTCCTTTCTGCAACTCTTTCAACATGCCACATATGCTTCTGCCTGCACTCTCCCTCTGCCTGGAGACTCCTCCCCGAGATCTCTGCCTGCTTCATTCCCTCACCTCCAAGACTCTGCGCAAATGCCTCTTCTCCATGGGTGCACTGTGACCTTCCTATGATGTAATGTACCCCAACTCCTCACCCTCCTTCCCCAACTCTACCTTTTCTTTGTCCGCAGCGTGTATCACTTTCCCTTTCTTTTTTTGAGTTGGAGTCTCACTCCATCACCCAGGCTGGAATGCAGTGGCATGCTCATGGCCATTCCAGTGTTGACCTGCTGGGCTCCGGTGATCCTTCCACCACAGCCTTCCAAGTAGCCGGAACCACAGGCACGCGCTACCACACCCGGCTAATTTTTTGATTTATTGTAGAGATGAGGTCTCGCCAAATTGCCAAGGCTGGTCTCGAACCTATGGGCTCAAGCAGTCCTCTCACCTCGGCCTCCCAAAGTGCTGGGATGACAGACTTGAGCCACTGCGCCCAGCCTCACTTTCTAATATACATTTTACTTACTAAGTCTATTCTGTTTTGTCTCTAAAATGCATGTTAGAGGGAAAGGATCTTTGTTTTGTTCACCAATTTGTTCCTGATGCCTACAAGAACGCCTAGCTCATAACAGGATCTCAATAAAGACTTGTTTCCCAAGTGCTCCCTCTGAAGTTCTTTCAGATTGCTGGACACAGTGGCTCACATCTGTAATTCCAGTACTTTGGGAGCGTGAGATGAGAGGATTGCTTGAGGCCAGAAGTTCCAGACCAGTCCGGGCAGCAAGCAAGACCCTGTCTCTACAAAAAAATAAAAAATTAAAAAATTAAAAACTGGGCATGGTGGCTCCACACCTGTAGTCCCAGCTACTCATCAGGCTGAGGCAGGAGAATACCTTGAGTTCAGGAGTTAGAGATTACACTGAGCTATGGTTGTGCCACTGTGCTCCAGCCTGGGTGAGAGAGTAAGACCCTGTCTCTAAAATAATTAATTAATTACAGTTCTTTCAGATATATTAACTATACTCGGTATTTTAATCTTCATAATCATTTTAAAATAATCCAATCTATGATAATCCTGTGGGGTGGCTGTCATCATATACCTTTTTGTGGCAGATCAGAAAGTTTACTATTGTCACTCACAGGTTTCTCAATGCTAACTGTGATTCAAAACTTGAACTCAAATATTTTCGCTCCACATCTAGCTTCCTTTCCTATGCCATGGTAGTCATTCTAAGACATTTCACAGTTGAAGAAAACATCAAAATACTTAGGTTAAGAACCAGTGGGCTCAGTGGCTTACATCTGTAATCCCAGCACTTTGGGAGGCTGAAGCGGGAGAATTGCTTGAGCCCAGGAGTTCAAGACCAGCCTAGGCAATATAGCAAGGCTCATCTCTACAAAAATTTTTAAAAATTAGCCTGGCATGGTGGCACACACCTGTAATCCCAGCTACTGGAGAGGCTGAGACAGAAGGCTCACCTGATCACCTGATCCCAGAAGCTGCAGTGATCTGTGATGGTGCCACTGCTCTCCAGCCTGGGCAATAGAGTGAGACCCTGATTCAACAAAACAAAAAGATGATCTCTATTACAACTGTATCAAAATGGCTAAAATTAAAAGGACTCACCCTATTAAGTGTCAGCAAAAATGTAGATGTGGGAAATCCCATGCACGGCTAATAAGAATGTAAAGTGGCTCAACCATTTTGGTCAACTGGCAGTTCCCACTAAAGTTAGCATGTGTATACTCTGTGACCCACCAACTCCACTCCTGGGTATATTTCCAACAACAATGACTACTTATGTCCTTCAAGAGATCCATTCAAGAATTACTCATAATAGCCTGAAACTGGAAATGATCCAAACGTCCATTAAGACTAGAATGGGAGATGGTTACATAAATCTTGGAATAGTCTTACGATAGAATACTATACTACATAGCAATATAAGAAAAAACACAACAAAATGGATAAATATCCCAGGCATAATTTTAAGCAAAAGAAGCTAGACACTATGACACTATTCCATTGATATGAATTTCAAGAGTGGACACGACTAACATATGGTGATTGAGGTCAGAATAATGATTTCCACTGAGGGTTTATCGACTGAGGCAGCACATGGGACCTTCTGGGGTCCTGATAGTGTTCTATGGCTTGATCTGGGTAGTGCTTTATGAAGGCATAAACATGTGGAAATTAACCTGATTGTACACTTAAGATTATACACTTTACTATGTATATACCGAGGTGCCAAAAAATGTATACACATTTTAAGCAATGTTAAGAGATGTGTGCCGTAATCAGAAGTATCTGGATGTACTTTGATAACCTCTTGTAATTGCAGAAGTCAAATGTGACTTGTATTCATCTTATTGAGGATAACAATTTTAATACAGTTTTTAAATACAATTTTAATACAGTTTTTTTCCTTTCTTAAAATGTGTATACATTTTTGGCACCCTCTGTATATGTATGCACGTTTTTTTTGTTTTTTGGGGGGTTTTTTGAGTTGGAGTCTTACTCTGTCACCCAGACTGGACTGCAGTGGCCGCTCCTGGCCACCGCAGCCTTGACCTGCTGGGCTCCAGTGATCCTTCCACCTCAGCCTTCCAAGTAGCTGGAACTACAGGCACGCACTACCACGCCCGGCTAGTTTTTGACTTATTGTAGAGATGAGGTCTCGCCAAGTTGCCCAGAAGGGTCTCGAACCCGCGGGCTCAGGCAATCCACTCACCTCAGCCTCCCAAAGTGCGGGATTACAGGCTGAGCCACCGAGCCCGGCTGTATGCAAGTATTTTAAATGAGTACTTTTTATCAATGATATATTAGATGGTTATAGAACACTTAGCTGGGCATCTGGGAAAAAAAGTTGATCCTTTGTCCCTACCATATTCCTTACTTAAAAATAAAATTAAGATGATGAAATATTTAAAAATCCAAAGAGTGCTAGAATAAAAGATGATAAAATTATTTTATAATGTTGGAGAAAGGAAGTCTTTCTGATCAAGGCACAAAACATAGGATGCTCTTAAAGAAAAGATGTTTAAATTTGATTACAAAAAAATTGAATGTATATAAGACAAAACAATTACTATAACAAAGTTTAAAAATAAATGACATACCTCTTGTTTCTTGGACCTATAAAAAAATAAATATAACTGACAGTCCTGGAACATATATTTATATTTGTTAACAAAGGTGGATTTTTTTTTCTTATACAAAGACCTCTTATGAATCAATAAACAAGAAAAACAAAACAAAACAAAATAAATAATCCAGTGGAAATGCAGGCTAAGTTAGATTATTAAAAAGAAAACTGACTTTAAACATATAAAAATGTTAATGAACCTCATTTTTATTTTTTTTTTATTTAATTTAATTTATTTTTTTGAGTTGGAGTCTCACGCCATCTCCCAGGCTGGGATGCAGTGGCATGCTCATGGCCTCCCCAGCATCAACCCTTCCGCCTCAGCCTTTCAAGTAACCAGAACTACAGGTGCACGCTACCACACCCGGCTAATTTTTTTATTTATTGTAGAGATGAAGTCTCACCAAGTTGCCCAGGCTGTTCTTGAACCCGTGGACTCAGACAATCCCCTCACCTCGGCCTCCCAAAGTGCTGAGATTACAGGCTTGAGCCACCACGCTGGCCAATCAACATTATTTTTAGACAATAATGGAATTCAATTTTTTACCTGACAGATTGGCAAGGATCGAACAGTTTAATAATATGTTGCTTGGTTGGAGCTATAAATTGCCATACTTCTTTGAGGAACAACAGGCTAACATCAACATGTTTAGATTTTCAGTGCAATTTCACTACTAGGAGTTTTCAGAAACATATGTACTAGCATGCACATCGAAGCATTGTACATAGTAGAACATGTCTTGAACAGACAGGCTGGTTAAATGAATTGTGATATGTATGCATTCAATAGACTTGTGTAGAATGAAGTAGGTGTCACATGCTGATGTGGAAAGATCCCCAAGATGAAATCTAAAGGTACAGAACTATTTGGTCCCATCTGGAGTAAAAAAGGGGAAACTGTAGATACACACATATGCATGTGTGTGCCTGCATTCTTGTCAAGAGCTGATGGCTGTGGGTGTCTCTGGGCCCTGTAACTAGGAGATTGAAAGGGAGAAATACTTTTCACGAAATACTCTTTGCACCATGAATTATTATTATTTTCACCAAGTATATGTATTACATGAAAAAAAAGACATGAAGTTAAAAACATTATATTCAAGAAAGGGAAAAGTGGAGTGAAAGAAAGACAGAGTCGGGGAGAAGAAGACAGAGAAGCCAGAGAAGACCCCCACTTCTGCAGGCCCCAAATCACCTCGCCCTGCATCTTACACACAACGTGCTGAAGAAATAAAACTCCCAAATCTGCCAGTCCCGAATCTCATCCAAGCACCAGTTCAGTATTTTCAACTCAGATTCACATATTAAAGCCAGACTACTTGGGGCATGAGATGCTCAGGCTAGGGAATTTTCTGTTTCTTGGAGGTAATCTATGCTGGCAAGAAATTGAAGTTTACCTAATGCATACTATCTTTAGACAAGATGAAGGGTAAATCAACACTGAAAAAAAAAAATCAAAGAAGCTTCTGCAATATTTGTTTCTGCTCTGGTGGGAAGGGAAGGAGCACGCACGTGCTTCTTGTTGAGCTGAGCACGGGGCACGTGAGGCTCCCAGGGGTCTGGGCCCAAAGCTAACGATGGAGCTGTGAAAGTCACCAGGACAGTACTTATTGACAGAAATTTCATCAGTGTTGGTTTTTGGAGAGATTTGGGATTCTGCTGATTTCTAGTTCCAAGGTGGTTGGCAGAGGGGGTGCCAGCCCATGTTTATCTTGATCTAGGAGTTTAATCTGTACCAAAAGGAAATTGTTTTAACATGAATCTACACATGTTAATATATGTTTTTGTTTATATATGTTTTTGTTTTTGTTTTTTTGATGAGAAAGGATTTATTGAGAAGACAGAAAAGCTCCCACAGTAGGAGGGGACCCGAAGGGGTTACCCCATTCTACAGGATATTAATAAAGCAACAGTCGATGTAAATAGGAAACAAGACTTGGGAAATGATCGGGAATGCGGTTTGGAATGTATTGATGCCAAACTGGCTGATTTTTAGAGGTTTGGTAAAAATAAGCAAGGGGAACATCCATATCATGAGTAAGATTCTTTCCAGTTGTAAAAGTGAATAATGACCAAAACAATGGCCATACAGAATTGTTGAAGTCTGTAAACAATGGGGTTATGCTCTTTGTCACTCAAATGACAACTTGACATAGTCACAGAAGTAGATGGCAGTGAATGCAGCAGAGTTGAACAAGGGACAGGCTTACTGAAGAGACCATAATTCCCAGTTCTAGAAGAGTGTGATGCCCAGACCTCTGGGAACCTTACGTGCCCCATGCTCAGCTCAACAAGAAGCGTGTGCTTACTCCTTCCTTCCCCACCAGAGCAGAAACAAATATTGCAGAAGCATTGTGACCTGTGTGGGCAGAGCCCCCCCACCCCCCTGGCTTTTTTTAGTTTTCATGTCACCCCTTACAGGCTGAAATGCCTTCTCTTGATTTCTGTTTTCATGCATCTTGTGAGGTAAAATGCTTATGTAACAGCTTGGCCTTTTCACAAAAATTAAGCTCTGTGCTGGGACAAGTTGCTAGCTGCATCAAAAATTCTAAACTTTGAAATCTCCAAATATATTATTTTAAAGGTCTTGCGTGTTCATTCAGATTATAAATTGTGACATATATGCAGAAACCAATCTGGATGGAATCTTAGGCCATCTAGGGTGGCTGGAGCAGAGAGGGCTCTAGAGGTAATAGAATGATTATAGACAGAATGTTGGAAGGACCTCAAAGTCTATTTGGTGATTATGGAAGACCTCAGTGGATTCTAGAACAGTGTAATAACATAATCAATGTGGTGCTTTTAGGCCATGGAAGATATGAGAACTCGAAGGAAAAAGAAGAGTTCTTTTAAAATTGCATATGTAGTGAATGATGAAGAAAGCATTATGAGTTGTTAACAGTAGTTAAGTAATTATCTCTGAGTGATAATCAATGTCTTATATTTTATCAGTGTCATCTAATTTTTTTGCAGCTGTATGCATGTGTCTTGCTTTGCATTAAAGAAGGCCTGAATTATGTGAATGTTTATTTTATAATGGAAAATTCAAACAAATACAAGAAAAAAATAGTAAAATGAACTTCATACACCTATCACTCAGATTCAACAAATATCAAGATCTTGCCCTCTGTTCTTCATTTCTCCCCTTTTTTTCCTGTTTGTCCTCCTTACTGGTCCCTGCATCTTGTTTTTCAGTACAGTAAGATGCCCCAGATGCTCTTCCTGCCATAGGCCTGAAATCAGCCCATCTTTCAAGATGCTGTGTTTCTTCTTATACCCTTTTAAAAAACAAGGGTATAAGCCAAGAGCAATTTTATTTTTTAAATTAACACCTTGCTCATGAAAGAAATGTTTACTTATTTATTTATTTTTGAGACAGGGTCTCATTCTGTCACCCAGGCTAGAGTGCAGTGATACAATCATAACTCGCCACAGCCTCAACCTCCTGGGCTCAGGTGATCCTTCTGCCTCAGCCTTCCCTAGTAGCAGGGACTACATACGCATACCACCATACTCAGCTAATTTTTTTATATTTTATTTTTGTAGAGATGATCGCTGTGTTGCCCAGGCTGGTCTTGAACTCCTGGTCTCAAGCAATCCTCCTGCCCGGGCTTCCCTAAGTGTTGGGATTATAGGTGTGAGTCACAGCGCCTGGCCTAGGTAATAGCAATTTTATGCAGAAGGGATCCTTGGATAATTACGGATGTTGCCATCCTGAGAGTTGAGACAATAATAAAAATAGTACCACATAAATACGAATATGTAAACATACTGTAATGAATCTGCTTTTAAAATAAAACAGGTTTGTCAGCATTCAAAGCTTGCCCTATAGGCAACCTTTCTACAGAGCTGCTTTCTTTGATTTAGGAAATACTTAGCTTCTGTGTGATCTTTCGAATAAAAAAATTTTTTTTTTTTTTGAGTTGGAGTCTCACTCTGTCGCCCAGACTGGAGTGCAGTGGCCGCTCCCGGCCACTGCAGCCTTGACCTGCTGGGCTCCAGCGATCCTTCCACCTCAGCCTTCCGAGTAGCCGGAATTACAGGTACGCAGTACCACGCCTGGCTGATTTTTTTTTTTTTTTATTTATTGTAGAGATGAGGTCTCGCCAAGTTGCCCAGGTGGGTCTCGAACCTGCGGGCTCAGGCAATCCACTCACCTCAGCCTCCCAAAGCGTGGGATTACAGGCTGAGCCACCGAGCCTGGTTGAATAAAAAATTAAAGCCAACTCTTATGGATAAAATTCAGCACCTTTTACACTAGACTTCATTTTATTTTCAGAATTTAGCAAAAAGCTACGTAACATTTAATACCTTATCCTCCCTGCTTAGGGCAGTTTTCATTCTCTATACAGATAAGTCCCATGACTCCATTAGCACCATGGAAGCAAAGATTTGTTAACCTTTAAGGCAGTGATTCTCAACTTTTTTTCTCCCCACCACAAGCGAGGATTACTAAAAGCCCATCCGTCACAGTGATGTTCAGCTAAGGTGATTATCAGGGTGTGGAGGGAAAGAGTAGTGTATCCATTTAGGGGTGCAACCTCTAAGAATCTAATGTTAGAAGTGGAGTCTTCTCAGTTGAGAAACACGAATTTTAAGGCGGTGAGCTGAACATGCATGTTATAGATGGAATGTCTGTGTCCCCTCAAAATTCAGTGTTAAGATCTATTTCCCAACGTGATGACGTTAGAAGGTGGGCCCTTTGCAAGGTAGTCAGGTCATGAGAGTGGAGACCTCACAAATGGGGTTCCCTTCCCCCCTTCCCTCTCACTCTCTCCCTCTCCTCCCCATGTGAGAACAGTAAGAAGACAACAAGAGAGCCCTCACTAATAACGCAGCTCTGATCCCACACTTCCAGCCTGCAGAACTGTGAGAAATAGATGTTCATTGTCTAAGCCACCCACTTTATAGTATTTCGTTATAGCAGCCAGAGATGACTAAGATGATGTATAAATATACATGTTTAAATAATAATAGCTAAAGCATGGAAGTGTTTACCACGTGCCAGACACTATTTTTAAATCCTTTACACGCATTAACACTGTTATTCGTGACAAAAACTCTGTGAAGCAAGCACTGATTACTTTAATTTTTATAAATCTGGACACAGGAATAAATGGTGAATAAGTAAGAAGCCCAAGACCACTCAGCTATGACATAACAGAGACAGAATTTGAATCCAGTCAATCCGACATCAAGCTCAGTGCTGGGATTATAGGCATGAGCCACCGTGCCTGGCCCAAGCTCCGGTTAAAAAAAAAAAAGCATATTGCATCATGATACCTATGTATAGGTGACCATATGGTGTCCAAACCCAGACATTCTTGAAAGGGAAAGAGGATACTAGTACTAATTACACCAGGACAGCAAACCTTTCTTACTAGAGCAGTTTTGCTGCATAAACCAACCACAAGTGACTAAAACAGTCGAGTCCCAAGGCAAGGTAATTTATGAAAGTGTTACTGTCTGCGAAGTAACAGTAAAAGAAAGCAACAGTAACAGAAAGTGTTACTAAACATTTATTTAGAAGAACAAATGTTATTTTGTAGCAGCTCCTTTCTCTTTACCTACTTTTATGACTCATAAGTGAAAACTTTTTTTTTTTTTTTTGAGACAGGGTCTTGCTCTGTTGCCCAGGCTGGCGTGTAGTGACTTGATCATAGCTCACAGTAACCTTGAACTTCTGGACTCAAGCAATCCTCCTGCTTTAGCTTTCTAAGTAGCTGGGACTACAGGGATGTGCCACCATGCCAGGCTAAGTTTTATTTTTTATTTTGAAGATACAGTGTCTAGCTATGTTGCTCAGGCTGATCTTGAACTCCTGGCCTCAAGCAATCCTACTGCCCCAACCTCCCAAAGCACTGGAATTACAGGCATGAACTGTAAAAACTTTTTCTGCCATCTTTTAAGTCCATTACATATGCTGCTGTTCTAGTCTAAACAACATAAATATCTGCAGATATCTGCCTAAATATCTAGTCTTTGTTCTTATTTGAAACTTTCAAGTAAACTATAAATACTATGCAGTATCTTCACAGTCAAACTCTAGGAACACTTTTATACATAATTCCAATTGTTAAAGTTTTCTAAACTTTGGAATCATCTACATATTTTAGGGGTGGCAAAACTTTGTAGGCAAGTCAGAGACGTATTTTTTCTAGTTTACAAAAAAATTGTTTATCTTGCAATCTTAGACTGTGATCAAAAGACCAGTATTTATGGTTTCCTTGAACTCCTTTTATAGTCTAGCATTTTCAGAATAGTGTTGACAGTGAAAATCTGGTTGTTTACATCCTTACAAATGACTTAGCTTTCCTGTTTTGTCAACTCAGCTTTCAAGTCTCCTATGAGCCAGAGCAAGGATATACTCTCATGTGCAGTATTATTTGCAAATGTAGAAGGAAGTGACTGTGTGCGCTCACAGACACGGCTTGCATTCCACTGTAGACAAGCAAGCAGGAAACATAAGCACAGTAGTTATAGATTTAAATGGTTTGCCTGTTGTTCCATAAAGCGCTTGTTTCATTTACTCCTCCAAGTCTGTGCAATTCAGCTCAGCTACTGTGAAGCAGAAAATATTATCAATTAGAGGCGCAGTGCGTGAGTCCTGAATCACAGGGCTTCAGTACCCTGGTGCGTTATGATACCCAAGCTCTACCCTTCTCCCCGCCCCAGCACACACATCACAGCAGGACAGGATATGTTTGGAGGCTGGCTGTGTACTGAAAATTAAGAGGGGGAAAACCTCAGAAGGCGAAAAGTTAAGGAGCCAAAGTTTCTCAGAAGATAAACATCTGGAAAGTCACAATAGAGATCAAAGACTGACATATGACCCCCCAGCTCTTGCTTAAACAAGCACCGTTAGACTGGATCTCAAAACTGGCAACCTTGGGAGCGACAAACAGGGTCAGTCAGGCCCTCCCATCAAACGCGATATGCCTAAAATCGAATTTACCTTCTGCTTTCTCGCCCCTCCCACTCCAGGTTTTTAGTCAACGGCAAAGACTACCAGCAAGGGCGAGAAACGGAGGTCGTGAAGTCCGAGCCTCTTTCATCCCTCCGGTGATCAGTCTGCAAGTGCCGCAGACCACTTTTACTTTGAAGTATTTCTTGTGTCTGATATGTATCCCTCAGTTTCACGGCCTCACCCCAGTCCAGGCCTTTGCTGATTCATTTCTGGACCATTGGAACTTTCCAGCTGGTCCCGCTATCAGCATGATCTCCTCCCAATCCATCATAAGTGGCAAATCAATCTTCTCAAAACACCTCTTCCATTTTCTTCTCTGGGAGGGGGATTGGTGGTGGTGGTAAGCAGCTCTGCCAACTTCAAGGCCCTCCATGATCTGAGATGATCTCACAGCATCTTCACCAGTAGTTTCCGTTTCAAGAAAGCACTTTCTTTTCTCATCTGTAATAAGCAACTCCTCCTCGGCTCAAGTCTTATCATGAGATTGCAGCAATTCAGTCCCGTCTTTGGGACTTATGTGGGTGCAATTCATGGTGTCCCCCAAATTATAACAGTAACGTCAAAGATCACTGATCACAAATCACCATAGGAAATATAATAATAATGAAAAAGTTTGAAATATGGCAATAACTGCCAAAGTGTAACAGAGGTATGAAGTGAGCCCATGTTTTTGGGGAAAAAAAGGCTCTACTAGACTTGCTCGATGTACAGTTGCTACAAAACTTCAATTTGTACAAAATGCAATAACTGCAAAGCACAATAAAGTGCTATAAAATGAGGCATACCTGTATTCTTTCCATGCTCCTTTATGCAAATACAAGCTAATACAACACATAATCTTCTTTTTTCTTTTTTGAGTTGGAGACTCACTCTGTCTCCCAGGCTGAAGTGCAATGGCGTGCTCACAGCCATTGACCTGCTGGGCTCAGGCAATCCTTCCACCTCAGCCTTCCAAGTAGCTGGGACTACAGGCACATGCTACCATGCCTGTAGTATGGTAGACTAATTTATTGATTTATTGTAGAGATGAGGTCTCACCAAGTTGCCCAGGTTGTCTCAAACCTGTGGGCTCAGGCAATCCTCTCATCTCGGCCTCCCAAAGTGCCGGGATTATAGGCATGAGCCACCGCAGCTGGCCTTTTCTCTCTTTCTTACACAAATAGTATTATACTAGACGCACTACACCTTGTTTTTTTCACTTAACAGCGTATCCTAGAGATCATCCTATCTTTCTATAGAGTGCTTCCTCCTGTTTTTTTGTTTTTGTTTTTTTAAGAACTCATAGAATTCCACGGAGGGGAGGTACCATGATTTGTTTACCCAGATGGTAGAGGGGCTTTGATGAGTGCTGCCTGCCAACCACAGATCCCTAACTATGGCTCCCAACCCTTTCCCCCTCCTGGAAACATCAGTGTCTCATTCCCACATACCTGTATTCCGGGCTTCCTCTCCCTCCTTCAGAAGAAGATCCCTCAATTTGCTGGCATCAAATATAGAAATCCAGCTGCATCTGTGCCTACCCTCTCTCTCCTTCAGGTTGCAATACAGGGGACATTCCACCTGCTGTGTAATGACAGTCCTTTCGCCTCTGGTTGAGGTCCCATCCCCTCTCATTCTCCTCAGGACACTACCACTGACCGAGTTTCTCTCTTGTATATTAAGCCTTCCCCCTCTCATGTGGACCATATACAAATACAACAAACCCCCTTGACTCTGTTCCCCTGGCCTTTTCTTCACAGCCAGACTTCTCACAAGAGTTGTCCATCATCAAATATTTGATCTCCCTTCTTGCTATCCCCTCACTCATCCATTTCAGCCCAATTCCACCCCCATCACCCCACTTAGACTTTTCATACTACGCTGCCAATGACCTCCATTCACTCAGCAAGTGTATATTTGTCTTAGTTTTAACTGACTTCTCAGCAACATGTGACACCCTTTATTATTCTCTCTTTCAGAAATACTCATTTTGACGACACTGCACCCTTCTGGGTTTCCTCTTACGTTTCTGGCTACTTCTTCATATAATGGAAATGATTTTGAGTCCATAGTTGTATGTTCAAGAAATAGGGTTGGAACTAGGATGAGTTGAGTGAAGCATTTGCCTTGGGGGCTAAATGTAAGAGAGTGAAAAAGCTTAGCAAACAAGATAAATAATATTTTAATGTACTGTTTTTAAAAAAAAAATGTAAAAAAATCTACATTGAACAAAATATCAATTTTTTTTTTGTCAGAGTCTCACTCTGTCACTCAGGCTGGAGTACACTGGCACAATCATGGCTACCACAGCCTTGACCAGCTGGGCTCAGGTGATCCTCCCATCTCAGCCTTCCAAGTAGCTGGGACTACAGGCATGCACCACCATACCCAGCTAATTTTTTGATTTCTTTTTTTCTCACCAAGTTGCCCAGTCTGGTCTCGAACCCCCAGGCTCAAGTAATCCTCTCACCTCGGCCTCCCAAAGTGCTGGGATTACAGGCTGAGCCACCATACCCGACCCATATATATGTTTTTGTTTGTCTTTTTAATGGTGAATTTGTTCCCTGAACATCAACATATTTGGAAAACTATTGAACATTGAAGAGTGGGTATATTAGCACATTATTTTAAGTTTGAATATATTTTATTTATACCAAAAAGGAATTATTTTACCTCATCAATTAAAAATTATTTTGATCATCACTTTAAAACAGGGAGATTGTGTTATCTCCATTGAAAACAAGGTAATCAAAGAGGTAGATTTGAAAATATTATTGATGGGTTTGCTCCCGTTAAAGCCATGGACACATTTTTCCTTTTGCCTCAGACACCGAAATGGCACATCATGAAACTGTTAAAAACAATCATGTTTGGCCAAGCTCAAAGGCTCTTGCTTGTAATCCCAGCATTTTGGGAGGCCGAGGCAGGAGGATCGCTTGAGCCCAGGAGTTCGAGAACAGCCTGGGCAACACAGCAAGACCCTGTCTCTAAAAAATTAAAAACAGAATAATCACATTTATTTCTATTTTTTAAAGCAAGGTCCAAATGTTTTTGCTACTCTTCTACCAGCCTGGTGAGAAATTTACCCTCAGTTATTTTGAACTTCCTATCCGAGAGCTGAGCAAAGATCCGGAAGCCATACACATCACCAGGGCATTGAGACAGCCCTCGACCTGTGGGCCTGGATTCTCATTATCTTCAGAATGTGCTTCCCCAGGTCTACGTGGGGCCTTCAGGCCCAGAGGTTCTGCTGCATCTGAGGCCTCCGAAAAGCCCAGGGATGCTAAGTTTGGGAGCTTGAGCCGCGTGTGAGTCTTTATAGTCAAGACCCTTCAGGCCCCTGTCTCTCTGCCTCAGAGCTTCTCTTTGATTTCTGGACATTTAACCAAAAGTTCAAGAAGCTTAACTTCAGGATTCTTTCCCGTTAGGCCCTGCCAAGATCCCTGAAGCCAGGAATAACACCAGGCTATTAGCTTCACATGGGAGAAAAGGGGAAAATTAGAAAAAAAAAATATTTCCCAGACTCCCTTGCCATGTCAGCCTCTTCTGCAGGCTCATGTTTTCCCTGGCCTTCAGTGGGGTTCCCCAAAGCCAACTCCATCTTCTCCCCGGCACCCCCATCCCCTTTCCTGGCTGGAGTGGCCGTCCAGAAACCTGTGACTCCCTGGTCACGCTGAGCCCCAGAGCAATGTGTCTGCCAGCTCAATACCTCCATTTCCACATTCCTCAGCAACATCAGACTCCACATGCCTGGGGCCACATTCACTGTCTTCTCCCTCCCTTCCAGATCTTTCCCAGCGCGTGCAGGGAACCGGAGTCATTCTGACCCCTTCCACTCCCTTGCGTCCTGTTTTTAATTCATCCCCGAAGCCTGTCCACCTCTTCTCTCAGGTAGCTCTCAAATTCAAAGTAGATCCATTTCCGCTGCTTTCACTGTAGCCTTAGGTGAAGACCTTCTAACTGGGTCTTTCCCACAGCCCATCTGGGCCTGCTTCATACCCATCTTCGTGGTGCCATCAGAAACACAAATCTGAGCCTGGTGCGGGGGCTCATGTGTGTAATTCCAGCACTTTGGGAGGCGAAGACATGAGGACGGCTTGAGCCCAGGAGTTTGAGACCAGTCTGGGCAACACAGCAAGAGCTCATCTCTACAAAAAAAAATCAAAATATTAGTTTGATGTGGTGGCACACACCTCCAGTCCCACCGAATCAGGAGGCTGAGGAAGAAGGATCACCGGAGCCCAGGAGGTCATGGCTGCTGTGAGCCATGATCATGCCACTGCATTGCAGTCAGGGCAACAGAGTGACACTCCAACTCAAAAAAAAAAAAAAAGAGAGAGAGAGAGAGAGAGGGAAAGAAAGAAAAGAGGTCATTGCTTGTTAAACTCTGGTGTGTCCACATGGCTTTTTGAGCTATGGCTGCCATGTTTCTTGCCTTTGGGCCCCTCTCCTACCTTGGGGAGGTGAATCAATCTCTCCCTCTCTCCCTCTTTCTCTCTCTCTCTCTTGCTCTCACTCTCTCGCTGTCTTGCTGTCCCGCTCTCTGTGTCTCTTTCCATTCGCCATTACTTTACTAAACTCTGGTATGGCCATGTGCTCTTTGAGCTATGGCCTCTGCCGTGTTTCCTAAGCTTTGGCCCCCTCTCCTAACTTGGAGAGGTGAGAAGTCCCCCTATCTCTAATTTACTTTCTAAATAAACTTTATTTTCCAATAAAAAAAAAGAAAAGAAGCACAAATCTGAACATGTCACACGTCACCTTCTGCCTTCAACTCTTCAAAGCCTTCCTGTAGCTCCTGGAAGTGGACCCAAATGTCCGATGACCCTGATTCGGCCTCCTCCACCTCTCTCACCCATGTCTCTCCTTGTCCATCTCTCTCCCCTTTGCTCTGTGAGCTCCGGTGACACAAGTCATTCTTCCCCCAGCACCCATGTCTCATGTTTAGCATGACATGCTACGCATTTGGGTGGTGATGTGATTTGTGTCTGCCTCTCTCTCTGGACTGTGTGCTCCATGAGAAAGGGACTGTGTCCCCAAGGTCTCACATGGAAACTGCGACACTGTAAACACATATTGTGTCTGTGGGAGACTTAGTACATATGTTGCATGCATTTCCTTGAGAGCTAAGTCCTTCTGAAGTTTAGAGGTATATTTGTGAGGAATTTTTCTGTTTCAATAATATTTATTGAGAGTTATAGTGTTCTAGACACTGGTTTTAAGTGCTTCACATATATTGATGCAGTTAATCCTCACTATAAACTAGAAGAACAATTATTGTTATTTTTAGTCAGAGTCTCACTCTGACGCCCAGGCTGGAGTGCAGGGGCATGATTACAGCACACTGCAGTCTCTGACTCCTGGGCTCAGGCAATCCTCCCACCTCAACCCCCTGCGTAGCTGGAACTACAGCTGCATGCCGCCACACCTGGCCAATTTTTTGTATTTTTTGTAGAGACAAGGTCTCGCCATGTTGCCCAGGCTGGCCTCTAGTTCCTGGCCCCAAGCAATCCTCCCACCTCGGCCTCTCAATGTACTGGGATTGCGGGTGTGCACCACCCGCAATCCGTAAATGCTATTATGTAAATAATAGCATTTACATTCAGCCGGTAAATGCTATTATTATTCCCATCTTAAAGATGCTGAAACTGAAGCACAGAAAGGTCAAATAACTTGAGTGCTTATGTCTCACAGCTAATTTGCAGAGGAAGGGGGACTTTAACCTCAAAACTTTGTGCTGGACCTTATGTTTATTTAACAGGTATGTACTGAGCAAGGTGCTAGGCCCTGTGACAGGAACGGGCTAGAATGTCTTCAAAAGTGTAAGGTGTAAAAGAAAAGGAGATTGATGTCTGCTAAAGTGTAACAGTAGATGCTATGCCAAGTATATACCGCTAGGTATTATTATGCCCATTTTATAGATAAGGAAGGTGAGCCCAAGAGAGTTGATATAATTGGTTGGAGAACACTAAGCAATAATAAGACACAGCTGTAATTCAAACTCAGATCAGTCTGACTCTAAAGCCCATGCTCTCTCTTTCTGCCACGTGAAGCCGCCTCAAGAGAAAGTTATTTGCGACAGCTTCCATCACAATGGATTCATCCATTTATCTGTAGTACCGGTTCAGCGTGCATAAGAATCACCCGAAAGGCTTGTTGAAGTCAGAGATTCCTGGGTTTCACCCTTAGAAATTTTGGGGTGGGGTATGGCTCTCTAATCTGCAATTTTAAATACCCCCCCAACATTCCTCCTCCCCCCGCCCCCAGCCAGGTAATTCTGTTAGTTCCAAAATCTTAGCGGAATGTTCCAGAACTTCAGCACTGTCCGAATCCCCTGGAAGGGTTGGTAAACCACAGACTGTTGGACTCTACTCCCAGGATTTCTGATTCAGAAAGTCTGGGTGTTAGAATGTTCATTTCCAACACGTTTCTGGGCGATGCGGGGACTTGCTTTTGAGAGCCATCAACTGTCCTAGGACATGTCTCTGAGCGACGCTCCATTGGTTATTTAATTTAGTTCTCCTTGATTCCACCACTTTGGAAGCAATTTCTACAATTGCTTTAAAATTTCCAAAATGCCTCCACTCTGCCACCTTTTCATGCCCCTTGTCCCTTTGAGAGTTTATAATCTCACTGTAATACCCATAGTTACTTCTAGAGATTATGATGGTTGCTGTGTAAATCTCTAAAATATTTCTCTTCATGGTATCCTAAAAGTTTATTGACTTGCGTTTGACTGGAAGACAGGAGGTTTTTTTTTTTGTTTTTTTTCTGAGTTGGAGTCTCACTTTGTAGCCCAGGCTGGAGTGCAGTGGCACATTCACGGCCACCCCAGCATCCACCTGCTAGGCTCCGGCGATCCTTCCGCCTCAGCCTTCCAAGTAGCTGGAACTACAGGCGCACGCTACCACGTCCGGCTAATTTTTTGATTTATTGTAGAGATGAGGGCTCGCCAAGTTGCCCAGGCAGGTCTCGAACCCGCGGACTCAGGCAATCCACTCACCTCGGCCTCCCAAAGCGCGGGATTACAGGCTGAGCCACCGAGCCTGGCTAGGAAGACAGGAGTTTTGCTACACAATCAAATGTTGTATATAAAGTATTTTAAAAGAAAACCACCCCTTCCACCTCTTGAGTGTGGGCTAGACGTATCAACTTGTTTCCAAAGAATAGACTATGGAAAGGGAAAAATAGTAACGTGACAGGGGAGACACCAGGCAAACAATACTTTAGCCAAGTGGTGAAGGTTAAATCACCAGCGATGTCATGTCCCTCTGCTGTCTGAGATGCGAAGGACACTTCACCTCTGTGGTCTTCCTTCCCCAAATCCATAACTCCAGTGTAATCATGAGAACAATATTAGACAAATCCAAACCGAAGGATATGCTACAAAATACCAATAGCAGATTTGGGGGCCTAGAGAATTCTATCTTGGGGTAAAATCCTTCCGCAACTCAAGATAGAAAATCTACTTTCGAAATGATGCAATGTTTGCATAAAACACCAAAGTATTAGAAGCCTCGAAATAGGACTGATTCTAGGCAAGAAATAGCAAAAGCGATGCTTTTATTTTTTTATTTTTATTTTTTTGCTTATCCTGCTTTAAGACTTAAAAGGCAGGGAAAAATTTTTTTGTGATAAATATACATATTTGTGATAAAAAATGATATATATATGTGAGTGTATTCAATAAAATATAATTTTTAAAAATTTATGTATATTTGTATTTATTTTTGAGTCTGTCACGCAGACTGGAGTGCAGTGGCATGACCATGGCTCACCATAGCCTCAACCTCTTGGGCTCAGATGATCCTTCCATCTCAGCCTTCTGAGTAGCTGGGACTCCAGGTGCATGCCACCATACTTGGCTATTATTTTTAATTCTTTTTGTAGAGTTGGTGTCTTGCTGTGTTGCCCAGGCTGGTCTCAAACTCCTGAACTCAAGCAATCCTCCCACTGTGGACTCCCAAAGGGCTGGGATTACAGGTGTGAGCCACTGTGCCCGGTGAATTTTTATTTAACGATGTTTAGCTTGGGGATGCTTGGAGTACAAAGTATCAGACATATTTAATTTAATATGGGGGGATATTTTAACTTGAAAGAAAAAGTAGGATAAAAGATTTTAATCTTATATTGCTCCTCTGGGAAAATCATTTTGCCTTAGGTTTCCTAATACTGCTCGAGACGCAGACAGCTCAAGTGTGAGTGCGAGTGTGTGTGTGTATGTGTGAGTGTGTGTGTGTGTTAGGCTTGCTTGATTCCATGGTGCAAACGCACAAAAGTGTGCGAAGTCAGCAAACGGCATAAAGGATGAGATTGCATGATTCAGGGCCCATTCACTTGATGAATTTTTGAGATATGTTAGGTAATCTTTTCAGTGTATGTGATCTATGAAGATATTTTCCATAAAGGCATTTGGCGAATGAGTTTCTGACGAAATGTACTTCTAGACTTCAGTATCTTCAGAAATAATTCAGGCCTTTCAGATCCTGGAATTAAATAAAAGATTTATGGTTCTTATAGGCATCCATGAGAAGAGCTGTCAACGTTTCATCTTGAAAAACCTTCGCACAGAGCGATGTCTCTACAGAGCCTCCTTTTCTGGCCCTGCGCTCCTCACTCCAAGCAATGGACTCGCCTCCTTCCCAAAACTCGCTTTACTGTTGCAATGAACACATCTGACTTCATTGACAGAAATGGATCGGCTTTATTGACTGAAAATTGACGCAACTTCATTGATTATTCCTTTCTCCTTCTGCTACTTCCAGCTTAAATACAAATCTCTCTTCTTTCCCACAGCTATCCACAGAAAGTGTTATTAAATTACCAAATCAAATGTCTTGGTGTGTGGGGAATTCTGTTTTTGCAGATTCTTCATGATTAAGGCTTCTGAGAATGCCGATGGGCCTCATGAGATTTTTCAACAGACCCGACTTCAGGCAGGTTTGAGATATGTAGCAGAGAGGTGTACTCTCATAAGTACATATAAGGCTGGCCTCGCTCGATTGCCTCCTGTATGGAGGAAATGGTTGAGGACACAGCTACCATGCACACAGGCTCTACAGCCAGACTGCCTGAGTTCAGGTCTGGTTCCCACAGTGGCTAGCTGTGTGGCCTTGTGCAAGTTACTTGCCTTCTCTGTGTCTCATCCATAAAATGGGATTCTAACAGGACCTACTTCACGGGGTTATTCTGAGGATTATATGTAAAAGACACTTAGGGCAATGCCTTGAACATAATAAATGCTCAATAAGTATTAACTGTGGTTGTGTTGTTGTTATACTTATATTGCAAAAAGCATATAATGCCAACAGAGAATGAGAAGCAATTAGATTCTAAAGGGATAAGTATTAATGATGATTTGGTTCCTGAAAGATGGCATTCATGCCTATTTAAGAGAAAACAGAATAATTATTCATTTATCTGATCCCAAATTAAAATCGGAAAGCTCCTTTCTTCAGAAAGCTACTACATATTGGTTGAAAAAAATTAAAAATCTTATAAAACGTATAACAAACACAGTATAGCTTGAAAATATCCCTTTAAAGAAAAACAAAACCTAGATTTTAGTTATGAACAGAAACCATTACATTACTACCTTGAGACATTTGCTGAGAGAGAAACACAATTATATAATCAAGCATAATGAATGCGTATTCATTTATTTACACTGCAACTTATTCCAGAAAGGAATAGAGGCTGCTATCATGAGTGAATCATAAGAGAAACATAAAAAGAATCATAAGAGAAACGTAAAAAATCTTCTAATGTCGTGGGCTAGCTCTCAATGCATATAAAATATATTGTAAAAAAATTGCAAAGAAATATAAATAAACAAGAATAGAAAATACTCCTACATTTTTATTTTTTATTTTTATTTTTGAGTCGGAGTCTCATTCTGCCGCCCAGGCTGGAGTGCAGCGGCACGATCATAGCTCAACGTAGTCTTGAACTCCTAGGCTCAGGTCATCCTTCTGCCTCAGCCTTCCAAGCAATTGAACTACAGGTGCGCGCCACCATGCCTGACTAACTTTTTGATTGCTTGTAGAGATGAGGTCTCGCCAACTTGCCCAGGCAGGTCTCGAACTCTTGGGCTCAGGCAATTCTCTCACCTTCACTTCCCAAAGTGCTAGGATTACAGGCATGAGCCACTGTGCCCGGCCTTGAATTATTTTTCTAAAGCGCATCTCTAGCCTTTTCATTTTCCTCCTAAAAAAATCTTTTCTGGCTCCTTATTACTTTCAATTTTTGGTACATTTTATTTGTATCTCTTTTATGCCAATGTTTTCCACCTTATACTAAAATTTGCACACATTTAGGCTTCTCTACTAGAAAGTAAACTCCTTGCATCGTTTCCTCACAGCTCTAGCACATCGTCTTAAGGTATTAATGAATATTGAACAAAAAGAAATAAGTAAATAAAACCTTAGGAGGAAATGTTGACTGAGCACAGTGTCTCACACCTGTAATGTCAGTGCTTTGGGAGGCCGAGGTGGGAGGATCACTTGAGGCGAGGAGTTCAAGACCAGCCTGGGCAACATAGCAATATCCTGTCTCTACAAAAAAAAAAAAAAAAAAAATTAAATTGGCTGGATGTGGTGACTTGCGCTTGTGATCCTAGCTACTCAGGAGGTTGAGACAGGAAGACTGCTTGAGCCTAGGAGTTCCAGGCTGCAGTGAGCTATGATCACACCACTGCACTGCCTGGGTGACAGAGTGAGATGTTATCTCTTAAAAATCAATAAATAAATAAAATAAAATGTTATCATGTTGACAGGTATTTCTAACTACTACAACTGTATCTTTATGATGACATAATTTGATCAGGACAAAGAGATAACAAATCATCAAATTAAGAAAACATAACTAATTCAAGACTTTAATTACAGATGTACAAGATAGTATATAATTTCTTTAAATTGAAAAGAACCCATTTTCATCTTGTTGCCTTCTATGTAAGTTGTGACAAATAAAATATTAATCTAAGTTTAATGAAACCAGTAAAATGGAAAACAAAAATTAAATGAGAACAACATTTTTAAAGGAACCATGACACTGGAGATTCTAATGAAAAGGATAAACTGGAATGCCCTTACATGTGAGGTAGCAAGCTGTTTAGTAAGTTGGACGCCTTTGAAAATATTTACAAGTCCATGACCATTGGAAGAGAGTCATTCATTTGTGTGTTTATGATTCTGCAGACAAAGAGTATTCCTGGCAATATGCATTTAAATGTTGTGTGACCCCAGAGTCCAATTATATGAAGATGAATTTTTAGCTTGTGTACAATTTGCATGGTAGCATGTTCGGTCTCAGAAGAAAACTCATCCAGGGATTTCATCAGACATTAAAAAGAGCTTAGAAAAATAAGCAATCATATTGATAACAACTCAGTTAAGGTGAAGATGACCATACTCATTCCAAAGATTAAGGCTTGTTTCTTTCCATATGATTTTATTACTGACTTTGAGAGGCTAGTATAATCTCTCAAAGATTACCCATAGATACTTCTAGAGATTATGATTGTTGCTGTGTAAATCTCCAAAATATTTCTCTTCATGGTATCCTAAAAGCTTATTGGATTGAATTTGAATGGAAGACAGTTTTGTTATGCATTCAAATTTCGCATATAAGGTATTTTAAAAGCAAACCACCCCTTCCATCCCTTGAATGTGGGCTAGCTGTAACAACTTACTTCCAAAGAATAGACTATGGAAAGGGAAAAATAGTAACTTGACATGGGAGACACCTGGCAAACAATACTTTAGCCAAGTGGTGAAGGTTAAATAACCAGTGATGTCATGCCCCTCTGATGTCTGAGATGCGAAGGACACTTCACCTCTGTGGTCTTCTTCCCAAAACCCATAACCCCAGTCTGATCACAAGAAAAACATTAGACAAACCCAAACTGAGGCATACACTACAAAATACCTGGCCAAACTTTTAAAAACTGTTGAGGTTATAAAAACAAGGAAAGAGAGAAATTGTCACAACCAAAGAAGATGAAGGAGACATGACAACTAAATGCAATGTGGTATCCTAGAGTGGATCCTGAATCAGACAGAGAACATTAGGTCAGGCACCGTGGCTCATGCCTATAATCCTAGCACTTCGGGAGACTGGGACGGGAGGATCGCTTGAACCCAGGAGTTCAAGATCATCCTGGGAAATATAGCGTGACCCTGTCTCTATGAAAAACAACAGCAACAAAAAGTTAGCTGGATGTGGTGGCACATGCCTGTAGCCACAGTTGCTTGGGAGGCTGAGGCAGAAGGATTGCCTGAGCCCAGGAGGTTGAGGCTGTGGTGAGCTGTGATTGTGCCACTGAACTTCAGCCTAGATGACAGAGTGAGACCTCAAATAAAAAAAAAAAAAAAAAAGATACTAAAGGAAAAACTGGTAAAATCCAAATAAAGTCTGGAGTTTAGTTAATAGTAATGTGCCCATGTTGGTTTCTTCGTTTTAATAAATTAACCGTGGTAATGTAAGATGTTAGCAACAGGGGAAACCAGGTAAGGGTATGGGAACTTTGGGTATTATCCTTGCAACTTTTCTGTAAATTCAAAATTATTATAAAAGTTTACCTTAAAAAAATCATCATTCATAAGCAGACCCTGAACGTTTACCATAACACTATAAGAAAGGGATTGGCAGTAGCGGGATACTGCGGGGGTGGGAGGGGGAAGGGACACATCAATAAGAGTAACTGATCTCAAACAGGCGAAGCGGGGGGAACCAAAGGGGGCCCAGACTTTACCCATACGATGACCACTTGTATATCTAATCCAGCATTGTACCCCACTTCTTTAAAAAAAAAAACATGCAGCAGACTTGACTTATACCCGCTGTCTGCCATTGCTGTCTGAAAGCTATTGGCAGCACTTGATAGACAATAGTATTGAGTGAAATGGACAAGAAAATGGGCAAGAGAAAGCAATTTAAAGAAAGACCTGGGAAAGCTTAAAGAAAATAAAAGAGCTTTGGAAACAATGTGTAATATTACCATTTTTAAAAAGAACACATTTTACTTTTTACAGACAACCACAAAAGAGCCAAGGTAATAAAAATTCACTTCCACTGTATTGTGATTCCATTAAAATATAAGTAATCTCTATGTTTATGCTTTTCCCAGGAAAGGCTCTGTCCTTCTGTTATCGCAGTGTAGAGTTCTAAGCTACTATTACCCTCTGGGGAGAGCTATGTTTTGTTGGATTGTGTATAACAACATTGCAGCCTATATGCACCCTCTGAGAGAAGATCTGAGCGTTCCGAGTTCTAAAAAAAATAGAAGTAGAATTTGGCTGCTGCCTTAAATGTGAACAAAGGGAAATACCATTTTGAAAACTGATAGAATCCTAAAACTGAAGCCAAGCGGACCCTGTCATCACATTCTCCACCCCACCTTTGTTCCCTCCGTGGCAGATTGTTCCTGCTGAATATTCAGGATGATTATGCCTAGTTATTTAATTTAATTTTTTTTTGTATTTTGTGAGCTCTAAAAGAATTTTTTTCCTAGTTATTGTTAAATACGGTAGTCCCCTTTTATTTCCAGGGTAAACATTCCAAGACCCCAGATGGATGACTGAAAATGCAAACAATAGCAGCAGACAGCGGACTCTAGCTGCTGTCCTGCCCTTCACAATGTATTTTTTCTAATAAGTTCACCTTCCTTAACTTAAAAAAAGAAAATGCAAACAATAACCAAACCTATACATAATACTATGTGCCAAAAAAATGAATACACATTTTAAGCGATGTTAAGAGACTGATGCACCTCTTGTAATTGCAGAAGTCAAACGTGACTTATATTCATCTTTTGTTATCAGTATATTTGAGTATTACAATCTTAATACAGTTTTTTCCTTTCTTCAAATGTATAATTTTTTTGGCACCCTCTGTATATGCATACTTACATGATAAAGTTTAAGTTATAAATTAGACAAAGTAAGAGATTAAAACAATAACTAATAATAAAATAGAACAAGTATAAATACTTCCTTTAAAATTTAAAAAATATGAATTATTTCTGGAATTTTCCATTCAATATTTTTGGACTGTGGTTGACTGCAGGTAACTGAAACTGCAGATGGGGAGATTATTGTATTTACAATAATATAATTGTATTACTGACTCTGAGAGGCTAATTTATATTCTCACTGTAAAATTTATTCTTGATCTTAATAAGCAATTGTTCTTATTATTACCGGTTTACCTTTTACCATTACTCTTTTTTTGATTTTTACTTTATTTTTATTCTTGTTTTAAAGGTGTGGGGTACAGTCAAGGGTTAGGCATACCAATGTTCATTACGCAGGGTCCCTTGTTAATGAGGTGCGCCTCTCCCTTCCCTGGCAGTTTCCCTCAACTGCCAATCCCACCCCCCTCCCCTGGTAGTTTCCCGCTACTGCCAATCCCTTTCTTACAGTATTATGATAATTGTTCAGGGTCCACTTATGAGTGAGAACATATGGTACTCTGTTCTTTGTTTCTGTGATAGATCACGGAGTATGATCAACTCTAAAGCCCTCCAAGTTGCTGCGAAGTCCATATGTTTGTCCTTCCTTATGGCTGCATAATATTCCATTTATCACTACTCTTAATAGACTTTAATCCTTGTTATACATTTGCACATGTGAGTATCATTGGTTAACCTATACGCTCCTTTCATAAGGAAATTTTTAAAAATGACTGCGTTTTCTGCATATGCATCTAGAGGAATGCCTTTGTTTCAGATCCATTATTGAAGGATTCATTCATCATTGTACTGGGAGGATCATGGATAGCTCCTATAACCTGCAAACTATTCCAGTAGAGTTTGCCATTGGGTGAAATGGTGCATATCAAATCTTATTTTCCTGTGGATTCCCGTAGTATATGTTATCTGATTTAACCTAGGTGGGATGGAGAGGCCACTTGGGAAGGGCAAGGTGGGGGGAGACGGCTCACCCTCCTTCCTTCATCTTCTTCCCTCTCTCTCCTTCGCCCTGGACATCGGGGCAAGGCTGCATCCAAAGGCTGACCTCAAGGACTTGAACTCACTGACGCTCCTGGCTCTGCTCTTTGGAATGACCTCCAGAGCATCTGCGGTATTTAATACAGGGAGTGGCAATATTTACATTGTTACAGTATACAAGGAAAATAACTCTGTGTAATCCAACGTTTCAGCTACTGAAATGCCAAATAGCTGCCGTCTCCAATAAGATGTGTGTGATTTTCTTTACATTAAAAAAAAACAACTTTGTCACTTTGAAAGCAGCTTTTCATGAAGATAATTTTCCTTACATTAAAAAAAATTCCTGCTTCTAAGAGAGCAGTTTTGCTTCCCTATGAAACCAGCATCCCTTGAGCTGTGTTTGATTCAGGGCGTGGACCTTCTGGGGTTCTGACGCTTTGTTCCAATGCTTTTATAAGTAACTTTGCACACTCGTATTTGACTGTGCTGCCTTTTTCGGCACCCGCTAAGAAGCCCGAAAGAATGGAAGCTGCTAAGAAATGGGGACCACTTCTTACTAATAGCCTAGCACAGTGCCTGATGCATACCACATGTTTCATTCTTGCTGTTTAAAAGGTAAATAAAATCATTTTCTTCTTTCTTCCTTTCTACTGACGTGTCACTACAGTATGTACCAGAATGCAGGGTTCACACTTTAAAGCAAATGTGCGGTGTCAAGAGTACTGTGTCATAAGTAGGTTCTGTGGAGTTGTGAGCAACCTTACCACCCTTTTTTTCCTGTTGGCTTGACATGAGTCCTCACAAATGACCTGAGTCTACACCATATATCTATTACCGCCTGGTGTCTGTTATCCACTCACCTGTTTTTTTCTGAGGGCTATTTCTTTTCTGACTTCTCATGGCGTTAAGGTGCTTAGTTGCTTTTATTTTTGACCTCATTTGCAGGAGAAGTAGAAATAAATGACTTTGGAACCCATAGCAGTTTTTAGAGATTTGAAAGTTACTTGAATCTGCCAGAACTGTGAATCAACCTCTGGGAGGGAATTCCGGAGATACAAATAAGCCAGCTAGAATCTTTTTCTTTTCTTTTCTTGTCTTTTTTGAGTAGGGGTCTCACTCTGTTGCCCAGGCTGGAGTGCACGCTCACGGCCACTGCAGCCTAGACCTGCTGAGCTCAGGGGATTCGTCTGCCTCAGCCTCCCAAGTAGCTGCAACTACAGGTGTGCACCACCATGCCTGGCTAATTTTTTAATTTATTGTAGAGATGAGATCTCGCCAAGTTGCCCGGGCTGGTCTCAAACCTCTAGACTCAGGCAATCTTCTCGCCTCCGCCTCCCAAAGTGCTAGGACGACAGGCATAAGCCCCTGCGCCCGGCCAACCAGTTGGACTCTTAAGATCAATTAACTGCAAGCTTCTCTGTTGGCCAAATTCTACTATGGTAATGGTAGCGCTTTCCCCGTTCGATTGTATTTTTTCCAATAATCTTCCCAGCTTTGATGCTCATGCTTCGCCAGTGCAGAACACGACGCGTCCCTCCTCGATTCCCGTCCTCCTACGAAATCATCCCTTCCCAGTCGCACACTGTTTGTCCCGGTTCCTCTCTCTCTTGCCCCCTTCCTCCTCTCCCCCAGTGCCTTTCACTGTTTGTTTTGTTTGCAACCAACACTACTGTGTGGAAGAGTCTCATATTTCAAGGCCTTCCTTGCGATTCTCTCTGATGGATAATCCCCTTTTCTAATGCCTGTTGACTCACTGGACTGAAAAGAGGGGGTCCGCATCCTCTGCTCCCCATTTTCTCTTCTAGACTGCTGTTCATCCAACCTGTGCCCTGCCACACTATTTCAAAGGCTCAAAAACAACTCCTTTTCCATGTCGGTCTGTGGATTATGCCTTGAAATCTCAAGTCCTTCCCCATCCCCATCACATTCAAAAACTCTGCCCAGTTATTTTTATGACATTCCAATGAGTCACCTTGAAGCTAGCCTCATGCTTTAATCCACTGTCCACCCCACGTGTTGCTTATGCAATCTGGGTCACTTCTGGCCAGGTGCAGTGGCTCACCTGTGATCACAGCAGGGGCAGGAGGATTGCTTGAGTCCAGGAGTTCAAGACCAGCCTGGGTAACATAGTGAGACTCTGTCTCTACAAAAATAAAAATAAAAAAATTAGCCAGGCATAG
>CAUYQG010040270.1:0-16200 GCA_963574415.1 Tarsius wallacei
CTGCCTTGCAATCTGTCTATGCAGTGGGGTATATGTTTACTTCCTGAAAGCAAGATGACATAAGAAAAAGGAAAAGAATGGAACAGGGAAGGGGGCAGGGAGGAAGGTGGAGAGAGAGAAGAATAAGAGGGAAAGCAGACAAACATACTGACTAACAAATGAAACAAGATACAAAGACAGAAAAGAGTAAAAAAAAAAAAACTAAAACATACAGACAATCTTACAAACACACAAGCCAACCAACCTTCCTAATGATGTACTGTTCCCCTACACAAACAGGAAGTCTAAAGAAAAAAAATCAGTAAAATAACAGAAATAAAGCAAATATGAAAACGTTATCAATAACAGTGAGAGAGAAAAGAGTAAAAAAAATTGAGTAAAACAGAGAATAAAAATTAAAAAAAAATAAAAACAAGAAACCAGGTTTGCTCTGTGATCGTTTCTGTAAGTCCAGTGTCCTTTCAGATCTGATCTCTAGCTTTTATCACAGACTGATAGGGTTGCTCACAGCTAGGGTCAGATGCCCCAGGCCTGCTGTGGAAGGAGGGTGGATCAGATCTGGATTCAGTCGGCTTGCTGCCTGTCAAGACTGCCCCTCAGATCTGACCAGTCTGTGTCCGATCTAGAATGGGGGAGGGGCTTCTGTCTCTCCCAGTTTGATGAGATTACTTTAGGTCCCAAGTTGGAGGCTGGGCTGAGCTGGGTGGGGCAATGCTGTTCTCAGGGCTCCAGCTGATCTCTGGTCTCGCTGTGGCGGGGGGAGAGACAGGGGAGTCAGAGTGTGAGACAGCCGGGCTTGCAGGTCGTGATGTGGGGCAGCTCAGGGCAGGACAGGGAGGTGTAGCTGGTGAGGGAGCTCGGAGCTTCACAGGGTAGGAGCCGAGGGCTGCCCTGGGTGGAATGGTGGCAGCTGCCACCGAGCAGTGCGTGGGGTGGAGGAGCAGGCTGGCAGTGGCAGCAGCAGCAACCCGGGGTAAAGCAAGAGTCTTTATGGACACTCACTTTCACAGAGACTCTCACAGTTCAACCTGTGCTGTCGCCATTTTGCTGAAAGTCCTTTAACAGCAAATTTCTTAGCTGCCATGACTTGCTGATTCCACAGTACAGACCTATGATGGTGGCAGGGTTTGGGCGCGAGCTTTTATATGTTTTGTTACTGTCCAGGCTCACTGGTGGAGAAGTGTCTGGCTATGGCTGTGGAAAGTCAGACTGAAGAGGCAGCAGGCTCTGCAGCCAACCTTCAGAAGCTTTGGGAAGCTTGTTTCTCCTTCTAAACATTTGACTTACAGAAAACAAACTTTGAGGATATATACATTCTAAGGTCTGTGTGTTCAGGTTTTGTTTAGTTTGATTTCTTTTTTCTTAAGCAAAGTTTAAACTAAATTTTTTTCTCCAGATAGAGCTGAAAAATCCAACATAGGTGTAAAAAGTCGTTTTTACAGAAATATGATGTAATGCCTATCTTTTTGGTAGATTTTACTAGGGATATGAGTTTGGCACTATTGTGTCAGTAGGTGTGTGGGTGGTTGTTTAAAAGCACACATGTATTGAGTGCCTAAATTGACCAGCCCCTTTTACTTAATGGACAATTGACTGTTTACAGCTGAGGAAAACAAGACATAGAAATGTCTAATTGTTTACTCTCAACTACAGGTTAATTGGTAGAATAGCATGCATTTGGCCCTGGTTTCTGTATTTTCTAGGAGATGTTTTTAAACAGTGTTCAAACAAAATTTATATACCTAGCCATGGCAAACTTCTTGATTGCAACTGCAGATTCCATCATCACTTTGAGGTTTCCTGACTCACTATAGAGATTTTTCTCTGGGCAGGCAGTGAAGAGAGAGCATAGAGGATTCTGAGAGAAGTTTCAGAAACCAGGTCTAGCAATATATACATTACTTCTTGAACATTATTCTCTGCACAGAATATTTTTGAATGGTTTAGTCTAACTGCAGAGGCTGAGATATGTAGTTTCTAAGGAAAGAAAGAAGCACACAGATGCAGATGGGCAATGGCAATCTCTGTCATCTCTTATATTTATAAATGCTTTTTCACCAATGTCTATACATTCCTTCTCTTACCACCCTCTATGATATTGGTATTCCCCAGGATTTTATCCTTGTCCCATTGTTCTTTCTCTATGTATTCTCCTGGGCATCTTACACACTTTTGAGTCTTAACTACCCTTCTGTCTTGATGACTCAAATCTATGTCTCTATCCCTAACTAACTTATATGGCCATTTGCATGTAAGATATAGCCATTTGGATCTTCACAGACATCTCCAAATCAACATTTCTGACTTTTTTTTCTCCTCCTTTTCCAGTCTCTGATCCTCATCCATAATGTATCCTCTTCCTTTATTTTAATTTGCGGTTTCTGATAGTGTCTAACTCTTCATGCTATAAATCTGTGAGGTGTAATCTATAGAATCCTATATCTAATCAATCACCAAGTTTAGGCAGGTTGTATTACCTAAATATTTCTTCTAGCTATATCATCTCTTTCCTTCTAGTTTGTATTTTTCTGTTTTAGACCCCTGTCATCTCTTGCCTTGACTTTTGCAATAACTTTCCTTATAGACTTGCCTACTACAAATCCATCCTCCTCACTGTAGCTATAGTAGTTTATCAGAAGTGCACTTTGCACATGTCATTCTTACTCAAAGCCTTTTCTACGCCTCAGTGACCTGCCTAACTTACCTCTTCATTCCCTTCTTCTGACTTAGGCTTTGTATTCCAGAATTATATATCTTTTTCTGTTTCTTTTTTTTTTTTTTTTGAGTTGGCGTCTCACTCTGTCACCCAGACTGGAGTGCAGTGGCCACTGCAGCCTCAACCTGCTGGGCTCCGGCGATCCTTCCGCCTCAGCCTTCTGAGTAGCTGGAATTACAGGCACACGCTACCATGCCCAGCTGATTTTTTTATTTATTGTAGAGATGAGGTCTCGCCAAGTTGCCCAGGCGGGTCTCGAACCCACGGACTCAGGCAGTCCACTCACCTCAGCCTCCCAAAGCGCGGGATTACAGGTTGAGCCACTGAGCTCAGCTTGGCATAATTTTTTAAATTATAAACATTGGTCAGACTGTCCATTCTTATACATGTTTTTACCTGTTTTATATCTGAGTGATCAGAACCTTTGATCATACTAATCATGCTGTTTATAAGCTGCCTGAAATGCTTTTACTAGCTTTTTAAAAATCTCATTGACTTTTAGTAATCTTTCAGTAGTCAGATAAAAGCATCTCATCTTATCTCTGGCTTTGCATTGATCCATAAATTTTTGCTCTCTTCAAGAGCAGAGATTATATTTTATTCATCTTTATATTCTTAGTATTTAACACTATAACTTGCAAATAGCAAGTGCCTCCCTACCCACCTCTCAATCCCCAACACCCAGAAAACACAAAAAGGACTTGACATTTAAGAATATTTGATTACTCTGTTTGGATTATGAGGGTATATATGCTTTAACTATAATCACATTTCTTTTAGTGAAGAAAAATAATCCAATGTTTATCTTTAAATTAGTTGCTTATTTTTTTTCCCCTCTAACCATTCTAGAATGAAGGGTTGAAAGCTAAGGAAAGCAATATATTTTCTCAAATACTGGAATTTGTGGTAACGTTGCATAACTTGAAAGTAGTGTAAGCACACATAGTTATTACAGACCACATGATGTCTGCTTTATCGGAAAAAAGCTTTTACTAAGATCTACTCCTCTCAAATAGTTGATTTGTTTATTATATTCGTGACTGGAAATGAAATAGATGAAACCAAATGTAGAAAACTTTGCTAAGCCAGGCTCGGTGGCTCAGCCTATAATCCCGCGCCTTGGGAGGCTGAGGTGAGTGGACTGCCTGAGCCACGGGTTCGAGACCCGCCTGGGCAACTTGGCGAGACCTCATCTCTACAATAAATCAAAAATCAGCTGGGCGTGGTAGCACACGCCTGTAGTTCCAGCTACTTGGAAGGCTGAGGCAGAAGGATGGCTGGAGCCCAGCAGGTTGAGGCTGTGGTGGCCGGGAGCGGCCACTGCACTCCAGTCTGGACGACAGAGTGAGACTCCAACTCAAAAAAAAAAAAAAGAAAGCTTTGCTAATAATGCCCATTTTATTGCTTTGTGTACTTTTAAATATTCTGTCACATTCCACTGAGTACTTGAGGCAAGACATCTATATAGTATATTCTAATGACTTTGGAATATTTCTGTTTAGGGTAGGGATTGTCTATATTTTTTTTTTATATGAGTTGAAAATACAATTTTTGTTTGCTGTTTTATTTTTCACTGACAAAAATATTTTGAAATGTTATTTATAACATATAGTATTTATTTCTTATTTTCATTTTTTTTATTCCATTATGCTTTTACTATATAACAGAACTCTAACATTCAAGAGGGATGTTATCTGAGACTCTATAGGCCCCACTATAAGATGTACTAGTCCTCATTTTTTATGGACCTAAAACTTCTATTTTCTGACTCTAAGAATCTTATTTTCTCCAGACTGCTTCACCTTCATGATGAGCACCAATGATTATCTTTTGGAGAAAGACTATATTTTCATTAAAAAGTAGTACATTTTTACTGTATTCATTGAAGACTAGTATGAGACAATAAAGCTCCATTGCTTTGCTGAGTAGATGACCAGACTTGCTAGTTAAATGACTGAAACTTTATCATAGTTCTTTATTAATAATTGAAATTACAAATATCAGGGGTCTGCTTCATCTTTAATTGCTCAAGAAGTAGAAGCAGTGTCTTAATCTGTTTTCTGTTGCTGTAACTGAATACCTGCGACTGAATAATTTTATAATGAAAATAAACTTACTACTTATAGTTATGGAGGCTGGGAAATCTGAGGTCTAGGGATCACATGTGGTGAGGGCCTTCTTACTGGGGGAGACTCCATAGAGTCCTGAGGTAGCACAGGGCATCTCATGGAGAGGGGGTACACGAGAGACAACCAAATTAGCTTTTATACCATATCCACTCTTGTGATAATTTTTTTTTTTTTTTGTGCTGGAGTCTCACTCTGTCACCCAGACTAGAGTGCAGTGGCACGCTCCCGGCCACCGCAACCTCAACCTGCTGGGCTCCGGCCATCCTTCCGCCTCAGCCTTCCAGGTAGCTGGAATTACAGGCACACGCTACCACTACCACGCCCAGCTAATTTTTTGATTTATTGTAGAGATGAGGTCTTGCCAAGTTGCCCAGGTGGGTCTTGAACCCGTGGGCTTAGGCAATCCACTCACCTCAGCCTCCCAAAGCACTGGGATTACAAGCTGAGCCACCGAGTCCGGCTTCTTGTGATAATTAATCCATCCCTTCAATAACCCATTGATTCATGAATGGATTAATCCATTTATAAGGTCAGAGCCCTCGTGACCCAGTCACTTCCCAAAGATCCGACCTTTCAACGTAGCTACGTTGGGGACCAAGTTTTCAATACATTAATTTTCAGAAGACACATTCAAACCATAGCAAGCAGTAAAGAGAATTTTGAGTATGAATTGTCATTAGGTTAATCTTCTTAAAGATTGGTTTTCCTGTATTGTAATCTATCTTGACATTCTTCACTGACTCCTTTGGTGTAAGATAGTCAGTAGCTTGTACTCTATGGTTGTGCCACAGATTGCTCTTTACCTACTTGTCCAAACTTTTTTGTTTGTTCAAAAACTAATATTGTTTACAATATACTGGGCACTGGGCTAAGCTCTCCATATGTGAAGCTAAATAAGAAAGACTTGTTTCCTGTCCTCATAGACTTGCCTAATTGCTCCAACCTACCTGATCTGCATGATTTAAACACAGTATGTGTAGTTCTGCCTTTTTATCTTGCTTATGTGATTCTTTTTCCTAGAACATCTTTTCCTCTCAGCACATTCAAAATGTACTCATGTTTCAAAATTTCAGTTCAAGTGATACCTTCTGCATGACTACTCTTCCTGTCTATGCTAGGTCATTTCTGTCTCCTTCCTCTGGATGGCTGTGGTGGCTGGTTAGTGCTGTTCACTTAGGATATTAACTGAAATCTATTAATATATACTGATTTTTACCTTTTCATGTGTGCATCTCAAGATATCCTATAAGGTTTTGGGTGACCACTATGTCCTCTAACCCTCCAATGATTCATGTCCCTCCTATGTGCAAAATGTACATTCTTTCTCCCAAGGCTTCCAAAAGGATCATCCCATTATGCATCAGAAGAAAGACTAGAATCTTTACCTCAAAATCAGCTCCAGGTGTAAATGAAGCTCCTCAGGCATAGTTCTCTGAATCTGAAGACTAATAAACTAAAGTGACAAGTTACCAATCCCATCCCCCAACCCCCAACACCACCCACACATCTAACATACAGTGGTAGGATAGGCATTGGATACTGACTATATACTTTCCTGTTCAAAAAGCAAAAATGGGAGGCACAAAGGAGTCCCTGGTCAGTAGTGATACTGAAATTCAGGCAGGCGGATTTGAGGTTTTTTGATTAGATCTCAAGGCCTGGGGATAATTCTTCATTGTTCTAAGTTTTGCCCTCTGAGCTCTTGGTTCTACCCTCTCACTCAGACTTCTTTCTTTATAAAATGTAGCATATATTTGTAGCTGAGTCATTTTCTCAGTCTGCATCCTGCCAGTACAAGTTGAGGCTCCATTGGTCTCTTTTCACTTTGTGCTGTCACTGTCCCCTTCAGTCTAAGTTGGCAGTGTGTTTGCCAATATGATTTTCTCAAAAACTTTGCCAGCGTCCCGTGAATCTCATTGGGGTTCATTCTATTTGACAAAAGCCACATCCAAAAGTCTTTAGAGAATATAAGCCTTTGCAGAGATGTTGAAGTACAATGCCCTCAAGCTTTCTAGAAGGCCTATTTGATTGAGAGGATCTGTGAGGCACACCTTTAATCTTTTTAAAAGACTTTTTGTGTAGCTGATTAATACCATTAGGTACCATGATTGATCTTTCTAGGGTATTAACAAAAGGTTTTAGAGTCATTCCCTGTTTCATTTTTAGGCCATATTCTAACAATGCCCTGGATTCAAACTTTATTAGCCATTCTTAACTTATCATCTTTTGCCATTTTGGGAGACTAAGACTTTCCCAAACCATTTAAGTCCAGATCCTTTTTTGTTTACCAGTCCTTCCTTTAATTTATCTCTGTCCTCTTGCATTTATAGCAAAAAATATAAAAAGAAGGCAGCATCTGCAACACTTTGAGTTTGCTTGGAAATATTCTTAGTTAAATTATTCAGTTCATTAGGCATATTTCTTACTTTCCACATTACCAAAGGTGATAGTGTTACTATGTTCTGCTACTACTTAACAAGGATTTTCCTTCCTCCAGTTTTCAGAAACATTTTCCTTACTCCCTTTGAACCTCATGGGCAGCATACTCAAAGTCCAGATTTCTTTCTACCAACAGTCTGTTCAGGGCAATTGAGGATTTCTCTGACATGCTTTTCAAAATCCTTCCAACTATTGCCAAATTCCAAAGCTAACCCCACATTTTTAGATATTTATTATGACAGCACTCCATTTCACATATTAACATCTGATATAGTTATTTGTTTCTCTGTAACAAATAACCCCAAAACATAGCAAATGAAAACAACATAGATTGTCTTATATAGTTGTTCCTCGGTATCCGTGGGGGATTTGTTCCAGGACCTCCCAGGGATACTAAAATCCACAAATACTCAAGTCTCTGATAGTAAATGGTATAGTATTTGCGTATAACCTATGTACATCCTCCCACATACTTTAAGTCATCTCTAGATTACTTATAATACCTAATATAATATAAATGTTATATAAATAGTTATTACACTGTACTGTTTGGGGAATAATGACAAGGAAAAAATGTCTGAACATTTTAGTACAGATACAATTAAAAAATTTTTTTTGATCCAAGGTTGGTTAATCCATGAATTCCAAACCCATGGATACAGAAGATCAATTGTGGTTTGGAGGGGTTGGGAATCTGGGTGTGACTTAACTGGGTTCTTTGCCTCAAGATCTCTCACAATGCCAGGGGAGAATATACTTCCTAGCTCACTCATGTGGTTGTTGGCAGGGTGCAATTCAGATCTGATAGCTGAAGGCCTCTTTGTTTCTTGCTAAATGGGCCTCTTCTATAGGTAGTTGACTAGGGCAGCTGACTTCCGAGCAAGTGAGTGAGTTCCTAGCAAGACAAAAGCCAGAATCTTTTTGTAACCTAATTTTAGAAGTGGCATCCCATCACTTTTTCCCTACTATTTTTGTTAAAAGCAAGTCACTAAAGTCTAGCCTACATATGAGGGGAGGAGATTATACAAGGGCATGAATACAGGGGGCTGGGATTTTTGGAAGTTATCTTAGAAGACGTATAATCTTTGGCCACTATTTCCAAGTGGTGGTGAACCTATATTTAAATTGAGTTTGAAAACTGGAAGACAGTGTATAGAACATACCAATAAAAAATAATACTTACTTAACAATTTAACAAGAACTTTATACCTTATAATTTATGAGACTTGAAAATAATTTTTTAAGTTTCTGCACACAAACTAAATTTTTACTCCTACATAAATGTACCCCTTGTTCATATACTCACAGGAAGTGTGATGGAATATTAGACCTTTAGAGATTTTTTGCCATCAGGCACATCTGACTGTTGAATAAATGATTCAAATGACTTTTTTGCAAATATTGATACGTCATTATTTTTAAGATATATGAGATGAGATAAATGAGTTTATTTACCCTATATTAATTCTGAGCCCAAAGTTACTCCTTTAATTTTTAGTGTAGTTTTAAAATTATGTTAGAGGAGATAATATTATTGCTTACATTTCCTGTGGAATAAATATAAGTTCCTGGCTTCAGGAGTACTTATCTTTATAAATATGTATATAAAGAATAACCCTACTACTTTTGCGATTAGAGGAAAGGACTGGGAAGAATGGTTGTAATATTCCATACTTGTCCTGGAAAATATATTTTCATCAAAGGATGGAAACCTTTGAAGCTTTTTGTTGTTGCTGTTAGTCATACTCATGTATGCATCATTCCTACCCCAAACCACTTTAACTCTTGGCCCAGAAACGACTCTAATCTAACAGATTAGAGAAACAGATTAATGAAAGTAATTCTTTTTTTACACCTAACATTTTAGTGTTACTTGGTTCAAAACATGGCTTTATGTGGTCTGATAAATACATTGATATTTAAGATTGAAAATGTGCAGGGAATACATTTAAGTAATTTTTTTCATTTATGAGTTTTAGAAGTATCATTATTTTTCCTCTATGTTTGCCAGGAGGTATGGTGATTTGTTTTGTAGTTATGTTATAAAAGCTTGAAGTTTGCAAGTAGAGGAAGAAGGTTTGCACAGATACCTGCACCTAGTTATTTCAGAACCACAAGTAAATCTCTGACTGGATTGGTAAAATTGAGAAAAATTACCAACAATTATAATAGTGTTATTGAATAATGTAGATATTCAACCATGTTTTAAGGTTCTATATAGCACAGTTCCTTTCTAGATTATTTCTAATATACAAAATTATTTTTTATTTTTCTCTCATTTACAGGTAATGTAACATTACAAAGCAAGATGGGTAATATCACAGTAGGTATGTGCTAAGCTGCTAGTTGGTAAATTTTGCCTGCTTTGAAAGTAGCTATATTTGTGATTACTTTATTAGAGTAAATAAAGCCTATAGTTAGTTGATGAACTTGACAGGATCCTGATATGCAAGTTGAATATAGGTAGGCCCAATGCTCTAATATGTCCCTTCAGAGAAAATTACCTGAGCTGGTATTAAGAAATATCTTATAATATAGATTCCTTGAGTTTTTCAAATATCTATATTAAGTCTTTGAAAGAAAGGAAGATATAAATTGTATCACTGTTTGTTGGTCCCCAAATTGTGTTACCATTTGACGACAACCCTGAGTATGCCAGTAATTGGTTAGTCAACATGTATTTATTGAATGCCTGCTATGTGTTAGGAATTCTTCTAGGTGTTGGGGAATATATTGGTTAACAAGACATAGTTTCTGTGCTTGGAGACCTCACCTCTGAGTGCTGGGAAGAAAAACAAAAAGTATGTAAATAACCAAAGGTTATTTTAGTTCGTGCTAAGTACAATGAAGAAATAAGAAAGAGAAATAGGATAGAGATTGAGGAAAAGAAAGTTACTTCATGTAGGCAGTTGAGACAGTTTGGGGAGGGGACACTTGAATAATGGGCCAGAATAATGGAAAAGAGGCGTGTAAAATCCGAGATACAGAGCTTTCCAGATAGAGGAACAGCAAGAGCAAGCTTTGAAAATGGAAGAAATTGAAGAAGGTAGTGGAAGATAAGGTAAGTGAGGCTAGATTGTGGGACCTTGTAGACATGGTAAGAGTTGAGACTTTATTCCAACTATAACAACAGGGTATTAGGAGGGGAGATAAATAATTTATATTTTAAAAGGGCAACCTAGAGGAGTACAGAATTGAAAGCAGGTCACTAGAAAGCTTCATCTGTTTATGCATTATCCTGTTGATGGATACCTGAACTGTTTCTAATCTTTGACTATTGTAAATAAAACTGCTATGAACATACTTATACAAGTCATTTTATGGATTTTTAAAAATTATTCTTGGGTAAATACCTAGGTAATAATTGCTGGGTTGAGTAGGTAGGTGTATGCCTTTAATTTTTATGATAAACTACCAGACTTTTCCCAAAGTTCAATTTTACACTCTCATCAATATCATATGAGAATTGTAGTTGCTTCGTATTCATACCAACATTTATTATTGTTAGTGTTTAAAATTTTACTCATTCTGGCATGTTTATAGTGGTATATCTCTGTTATTTATTTACATTTTGTAATGACTAATGATGTTCAGCATTTTTAATGTGCAGTGATCATTAGTTTATCTTCCTTTGGAAGTTTGTTTTCAGATCTTTAGCCCATTTACCTTTCAGTTGAGTTGTCTTTATTATTAAGTTGTAAGAGTTATTTATATATGCTGGATACAAGTCCTTTGTCAGTTTATTTTCTTAATAGTATATTTTGATGAGAAGAAGATTTTAATTTTGATGCTGTGTAATTTACCAGTTATTTTTATGGATCCCAAGAAATCTTTGTCTCCCTTCAGTCACAAAGATATTCTCCTACATTTTCTTTTAGCAGCTTCAAAATTTTTACTTTTACCTTTGATCCATCTCTAAATGTTTTGTTTAATGTGAGTTAGAAGCCACATTATTAGGAGTTATGTTTCTTTTTCCACATAGATATCTAGTTGTTATATTACCATTTATTTAAAAAAAAATTTTTTTTAAAACTTCCTTTCTCTGATGGATTACTTCAGTATTTTTGTGTAAAATCAAATGACTGTTTAAGTGTGGCTCTAATTCTTATCTCTTGCTTCTAATTCATTGATTTGTTTGTTGAACTTTATGCCAGTGACACAATATCTTGATTATTGTAGCTTTATATTAGTAAATCTCTAAATCAGGTAGTTGAAGTCTTCCAGATCTGTCATTTTCAAAGATTACTTTGGATATTGTCAGTCTTTTGATTTTCCAGTCAATTTCTTCCAAAAATTCCAGTTGTGATTATATTTGGGATTGCATTGAATCACTGAAGCTATAGATCAGTTTTGAGAGAATTTACCCTCAGCAACATTGAGTCTTCCACTTCATGAACATGCCACATAACTCTCCATTTATTTACATCTTTTTAAATTTCAGTCTGCATTTTTTGTAACTTTCATTGTAGAGGTCTGGTACATCTTTATTAAATTTATTTGTGTTTTAACACTGTTTTGAATGAAATTTTTTAAAACTTTATTTTTTAATTGTCTACTGCTGATCTATGTAAATACAAGGGGGACCTAAAAAAACCTGGAAGTAGATTTTGGAGGGTGGGTCCCCCCCCTTTTTTTTTAAGATTCTTTCAGCATGTTTGCCCATTTCATGATGGGGGATTTACACGCTTTACATGCTCACCTGCCCACATACAATGAGTGTTCAGCAGTTTTTGACCAAAAATGGCATGACCCCAGTGCCCCACTGTCCTTATTCACCTGATCTTCATGGATGAAAAAAGTCCTCACGGGAATGTTTTGCAGATGTGGAAGAGGTGAAACAAAAAATGGCAGAAACACTAACGGCATCAGAATTGACAAGTTCAAAAACTGTTTTGAGCAGTAGAAAGAGTATCTCAATAGATGTATTCAATCAAACAGAGAATATTTTGAAGGTGACTGAAATTTAAACATGTAAGAATGAAATACACAATTTTTTATAAATAAATTCCAGGTTTTTTGGATCTTCTGCCAACAGTTGATTTTTATGCATGGACCTTGTATTTTATAACCTTGCTAATTTTAATAGTGTTTTTCTAAAAGCTATAATCCTTTTCTATATAAGCAGTCATTTCATCTATGAATGAAGGTCTTTTTACCTCTTTCTATCTATATTCTTTTTATTTCTTTTTCTTGCTGTAGCTGGGACCTTCAGTATAATGTTAAATCATAGTGGTGAGAGTGGGATTCCTTGCTCTTGCTGCCCATCTTGTCCCCTTGGGAAAAGGCATTTAATATTTTACCATTAAGTATGACGTATAAACTATAGACTTTTAACAGATGCCTTTAATCAGATTGCAAAAGTTATCTTTTATTCCTAGATTGCTAAAAGTTTCTCTTTTTATTTCTTTGATCATGAGTGGTTGTTGAGATTTGTCAAATACATTTTCTTCATTTATTGAAATGATCATATTTTTTCTCCTTTAGCATATTAATATGATCAACCATATTACTACATTGATTTTTTAAATAGCTATTTTTTACTGATTGCCTGTGCCAAGCAAAGCAAAACACATTACAATATAAATTTTCTTTGTTTTCTTGTTTTGTTTTGTTTTTGCCATCTTTATTGTGGTAAACAGACAGATAAAATCGTATATGTTTAAGGTATATAACATGATGATTTGGTCTACATATATATTGTGAAATGATTCCTATAGTCAATTTAGTTAACATATCTTCACGTAGTTATTATTTTGTGTGTGTGTGGTGAAAACATTTAAGATCTACTTTCTTCGCAAGTTTCAAGTATACAATACTGCATTGCTAATTACAGTTATCTTTCCGAATATTAGATCTACAGAAACTTCTTCCAGATTGTAGAACTTCTCCATTACATGAATCTCCAAAAAATGAATTTCTGTGGATGAAGCCCTTTACTCTTGATAATTAATGTTAGTTCCAATAATTTGTGTTAAAGAAAGCAAAAGAAAAATAGTGTTTGTTTTGCTGCTTAATGTTTAAATATCACTTTTCCTGTTTCTTTTGAGTTTTAATTTTTTTAACAGCCTCTGAGGAATGGGCCATGATCAGAAATCAAGACTGATTACATGAGATTATAATATCTTTGTGGCTTAGGATATATTTATTTAGCTGTTTTTTATTTCCCACTTGGAGGGGAAAGTAAGTGAAAGTATTGTTTAAGAACCACATAAGATTTTTTCTTCTTCTGGAGAAAGCAAGAAATTAAACTAATGTTTCAAATATTTTACTTTGTTCAATCTAGGATAATAATACATTGTATAGTCCACTTTATAAAAAATATATAATGTAATTTTTACTTGGCTTCTTTTAGGATGCAGTTAAGAGGTTTTAAAAGGAGTTTCTGAGCTGAGGGCGAGAGCTCACGCCTGTAATCTCAGCACTTTGGTAGGTGGAGGTGAGAGGATTGCCTGAGCCCAGGGGTTCAAGACCAGCCTGGGCAACTTGGTGAGACTTCATCTCAGTAAATCAAAAAATTAGCTGAGCATGGTGGCACGCACCTTTAGCTGCTTGGAAGGCTGAGGCGGAAGGATTGCCTGAGCCCAGCAGGTCAAGGCTGCGGTGGCCGTGAGCATGCCACTGCACTCCAGCCTGGGCAACACAGTGAGACTCCCACTCAAAAAAAAGGAGTTTCTGTTGGTACTTAAGCAGTTGAATTTTTATCTTTGTTCAGCTATTTTATGTCATTTATCTCTAGTGGCTTCATTTCCCGATATTAGTGTTTACTTTTGACACTTGAAAACTAAATAAATTGGGTCTGATAAAGGGCATTTTTCAGTATAGGTTATAGATAAATTATTATAAGTGATCTTGGAGACAGATTTTGAACAGTTTATTCCAAAGTTATCTTTGTTTGGAGTCATTTAATATTTCTTTAAAAGAAAAATGTTGGCTCCTTTGTAGATATACAAATGTTTTCTCTTCACATTTTATAAAAAGTATAATATAATTCTTAGCATAATTTTCACCACACTCCCTACTTTGTTTCTACTTTGAAGTAATAAAAGCTCCTGATAAAATAAGTTTTTAGAGCGGTATCTCTACAAAGAATGTGCTTTGGTCTTCTCCAAGCAGCCAGATAGAATATTAAATTAAAGGTTCAGTTGCCATAAGAATGAGAAGAAGGAAAAACCACTTGGCGCTGATTCTTCAACATAATTCTTTTACTTCCTTATTTCTGACTCTGTTTTCCCTTTAATTTGAAATATTGGCTGATTGGAAACTGGGATCATTGATGACACAGAGAAAATTTGAGTGTCAAAAGAACTACCTTAATTATGATTTTTAAAATCTTGACTTAAAGATATTCATTCCATTCCAGAAACTTGAAAAGAAATATATAAACAAGCTTCACCCACTCTCCTCACCCACAATACCTTTTTCTGGCCCTTTAACAAATACAACAAGCTGGGCACCTAAATCCCAGCTATGCTGGAGGCTAAGGTGGGAGGGTCACTTGAGGCCAGAGTTCAAGATGAACCTGGGCAATATAACAAGACCCTGTCTTTTAAAAAAATATGAAGCAAAAAACAATCTTATGTAGAGTAATCCTTTACTATTAGGAGCACTTTTTAGTACTAGCAAATTTGCTGAATGGCGAAACTATGAGAGGTTTTTTTTTTAAATTTAAATTTTTAATTTTAAAGATGTGGGGTACAATTCAGGTTAGGTATACAAATGTTCATTATGCAGATACCCTTGTTGATGAGGTGTGCCTCTCCTTCCCCTGGCAGTTTTCTGCTACTGCCAACCCCTTTCTTATAGTATTATGATAATTGTTCAAGGTCTGCTTATGAGTGAGAAAATATGGTACTCTGTTCTTTGTTTCTGTGATAGAGCACTAAGTATGATAGACTCTAAATCCATCCAAGTTGCTTCAAAGTTCATAAGTTTGTCCTTTTTTATGGCTGCATAATATTCCATTGTGTATATGTACCACATTTTTTTTTCTCTGTCCAGTCCAACTTTGATGGGGAGCATGGTTGGTTCCATGCCGGAGGCCAGCTCCGGTGAACAGGGTCTGATGCGGGGGGAATCGGGAACGGCGAAAAAGAAAAAGACAAAAACGACAGGAATCCTCTTCATGGGGAGAGTTCAAGGCTCTGCCAATTTTTATTTATTTTTCACAAGCTTATATAGTTTTCTGCACCCACAAATGTATCCTATGTTGCCGACCAAACACCCTACGTACATCCTTTTTTCACTCAAAACAAAATTGACCTTTAACAATTACTATCCGGCTTCCTTCTTGTTGACTTTGTGCCATTCATGTTTTTTAAATCAATGAACAGCAGCTGCCGCCATTCATATTTTGCAATCAATGAACAGCAACTGCTGCCATTCATATTTTTTAATCAATGGGCAGAAACTAGACAGTAGTTACTATCTTATCCATAGATGATGTTTTTCTTAAACTAAACATTTGTGAACGTCCTGATTTCCTTCTTAACTTTCTATTTACTATTATTATTACTACTGCTATTACTATTATTATTATTACTATTATTATTATTATCATTGTTACTATTATTATGGCCATAATATCCTTATCTTATAAAGCTAAACCTTATCTCTATATCCTATTTAACTTACTTACTACTATATGTTTATGCTTATTTATATCAATCTTATCTCTGTTCTTATGTTCCTATATCTTCTTAACTATCCCTAATACTATTATATATCTCTTATCTTACTATTTCATTATCAATATTCTAACCTTTATCTTTATCAGACTACTTGTTTAGTTCTAAAATATCTTAATCTACTTATTGTCTCAATCGGTTGTTTTCCACCAGCTCTCAGCAGGGACCTGTTGTTTATGAGGAAGTGGCTAACTTGTTTTTCTCGACCTCCTGCTGTTACTTGAAAAACATC
>CAUYQG010040271.1:0-32458 GCA_963574415.1 Tarsius wallacei
CATTGATGCTAACAAACAAGCTAACCAGTCTTCTTATTTTCCTGGGTTGGCAAGTTTATAGAGAGAAGAAAAGGAAAAAGAAAGAAAGAAGATCTAGTTTATAGAGAGAAGAAAAGGGAAAAGAAAGAAAACAAACAAAAAACTAAATTAAGAAGAAAAAGATAAGAAAAATAAAAATAAAAAATAATTATAATAAAAATAAAAAATAAAAATGAAAAAGGGGGGGAGGACCAGAACGAAAGGGATGGAATCGAGTTAGTAAACTAACAGAACCAATCAAGTACACTTTGGAACTTTTCATTTAAGTTCAATGTCCTTTCAGTTCTGATTTCTGGCTGTTTTTTCCCCATGCTGGCAAGTTTATTCAATGGGTCAGTTTCCCCTTTTGGTATTGTTACCTGAGTCGCCAGCAGGTGGTACTGTCTCAGACTCCAGGTGGTCTTTATCTCAGTTGCTTGTCCCACCAGGGAGGGAGCCTGAGAAGGGGCCAGCCAGGGATGGGCTCACAGGAGGAGATCCAAGGCTCACCCGAAAGTCAAAGCAGCAGCGGTGGTGGCAGTGGCATCGGCAGCGATCTTAGTTTCAACATATCCTGTGTGGAGGGGTGGATCTCCTCAGGCACAGGCTCCAGAGGCAGCCATATCTAGACCGTGGCGGCGACGGATCCAGGACCACAGTGGTGATGACGGTGTCCGGCCGCAGTAGCGACGGCAATGAGTGTCTGGACTGCGGCGGCGGCGAGCCCAGCCGCTTGCGGCGGCGAGCCCAGTCGCCGGCCCGCTGTGATGGTCGGTGGCGCGAGCTGAGCCGCTTGCGTCGGCGAGCCCAGCTGCTTGCAGGGACGAGCCCAGCCGCTTGCGGCAGAGCCGAGGCACTTGCGGCGGCGGTGAGCTGCCGGCCTGCTGTGATGGTAGGTAGCGGTGGTGGCAAGCCCAGCCTCTGGCAGTGGCGAACCCAGTCGCTGGCCCGCTGGCGGCGGCGAGCCCAGCTGCTGGCCCGCTGGCGGCGGCAGTGGTGGCAGCCGCTTCTACCACCGGCCCACTGTGATGTTTCTGTGGTGTCAGTGGCCGAGTTCCGTGTGGGGAGCAGGCCCCCAGGGAGAGAGCCCGAGTCTTTCTGTGTCTCTTCTGCAGAGGTCTCACAGACCACGCTGCCCGGTCGCCATCTTGGCGGAAGTCTCTATTGAGATCTTAACTGAATCCATGTATGAGTATCCCACACCTCGAGATGACATTCCAAAACTTTTTGTCTTTTTTTTTTTTGTGGGGTGATGGATAGAAGAGGCAATTTGGTACATGACATACATAGTAATAGTTTGGGGATTCTAATAAATAACCACAGCATGAAAAATTTTTTAGAAAGCTTATCAACCTATACAAAAGTCATTATTTTATATAAAGGCCAGTCTTTAGGTTAGAAAAGAAAGTTTATTTAGAAAGTAGATCAGATAAAAAAGGTTGGATCTACCTCTCCAAGATTGGAGAGGGGACCAGATGCTTAAGGAACATTTGATCAAGAGTCAGTCTTAATGCTACACTAAAAACAAAATTTATTGGGGTTTTCATAAGCTTCCTTTGGATTAAAAACTTTCCCCCCAAATTAAGGCAGGCTTTCTGTTGGTACAGTCATGCACGACATGATGATGTTTTGATCAATAAAGGACTACACATATGACAATAGTTCCATAAGATTATAATGCTTTATTTTTACTGTACCTTTTCTATGTTTAAATACTTTTAGCTACATAAATACTTACACTGTGTTACAATTAATTGCAGTATAGTAACATGCTGTACAGGTTTGTAGCCTTGGAGCAATAGGCCATGCCATATAGCCTAGGTGTGTCGGAGCCTATACGATCTAGGTTTGTGTAAGCATACTGTGAAATTGCCTTAGGACACTTTTCCAGAAACTATCCCCATGGTTAAGCAATGCATGACTGTGTTTGAACATGAGTTAAATACAATTTATTATTAAAATTAACATTACCTATTTCTTTTTACTTTTTAAATTTATTTTTTGCTTTTTTAAATTGTCCTTAGGTGGCCATACAAAATCCCTTGGGTTCAGCATGATGCAAGGGAGATTATATAATAGGTGCAAGGCCTCTCAAGAGATAGAGAAGGGCTATAGAAGTAGAGTATAGAACAATGAACCTGAAGGGATTGGGTTTAGGGTTTAAAGAGAATTCATGACCCTGGTGACTGGAGGGCACTTTTGCAGTAGGAGTGGGTGCCAGTATTGAATGCCTCTGTGAATTGTGCAAGGCAGAGGATGGGGATAGACAAGATAGCTCCTCCCAACCTCCCTGAATAGCTCATGAAGAGGTGGAATGAAATATTCAAAAATGCAATTTTTTGAAAGGGCACATTTCAGCTGGAAGTGGCTGATAATACCTTAAAGTGGCATGATTATGTAAAGATGGACAGTCATGAGCTCAGCTAAGATATAGATAAATACAGATTCATATAATTTTGCACATTTGAGGTTATGACTATAATTCATATCGTGTATATGACAAACTATTAAAAAATGTCTTGACTCTCAAAATGTCTTGCCTTAAGTTTTGAATTCAATGTGGAGGAAAAATATTGTCCCGTTGGAAAACTGTTATTTGTTCTAGAATTTTTTTAAAAAAGGTATTACTTTTATCATTATCCAACTCAAGGCATTGAATCCAAATAATATTTATTATGAATAAATCAAGAAGCAAAGAGTTAGATGAAGACTTGCAATCTGAAATCATAGAACTAATTTACAGCAAGGACTATGACTCTTGAGCTTAGCAGAGTGTCTGAAAACAATAAGCTGGGATAAGTGTTGTGATTGTCCTTTATTGTTATTATCTGTCACCTCTATCCAGCTTAGGAAGGAAGCAGAATATTTAGGGAGAGACTTCATTGGTCTCAAATATATACCCATTAGTGATAGTGTTGTAGAAGGAGTTGGAAGCAGACTTTGAGAGAAAAGTTTGAACTTGCCAAATGATCTCTTACACTGGAGTTTCTAATTTTTTGTTTGCTGACCTGGAAACCACAGCACAACCCTCATGTTGTGGTGGTAAAGAAGGTAGGGAACAACTCATGGACACACATGTTTGAGTCAGTTTCCAGTTGAATTAATCCTTAGGTGTCTTCAACTTACCCAATGATAAAGTCAGCCCTTTGGTTCTATTTACAATCATGCTTAAAAACTGTTAAAATAAAGGTAAATTTTATGGACAGGAGAATTACAGAAATATTTTTGTTCCCTCCTAAGCAAGTACGTTTCTGTCTATTCCAATAGATATTTATACAAGTGTGTCTATGACAATTTAACACTCTAAATATTATCTAATAGCTCTACTGAATTTCAGATAGAATACTACCGTAAAAATCTACTATATTAAAAATATTTGCATAAGACATTCTCTTATACTGAAAATTTATGAATTTTAATAATGTTGCTCAGATTTTATTGCCCACGTTTATAATTGTTCATAATTCTGAAATATTATTTAAGGGGAATTGAGATTATATGAAAACACTTAAGAGCAGAATTATATCTTCAGCTTTCTCATTACTTTTTATATGCTGTTATTAATTTCACCATAATAAATGAAATAATGGTTAATTGTTTAACATGAAACTATACTTAGCTGTGTAAATGTGTTTGTAAATTAGTATGTGTACAAATGTATCCTGATAATTTGTAATTTGTTAAAAAAAAAACCATGGAGTGATATGCACTTTATTTTAGCCCTGTTACTATTACATAGTTGTGTTAAGGCAAAACAATAAGAATACTATGTAATTATGATAAACAAGTAATGAATGATGATAATAAAAAGTTTTCAAACCAACAAAGTACGTCTAGTTTTATGTACTAAAAGTAATCACTTTATATTTTAAAATATGTCACATGAAAAATGATGTTTTTGAAATTTGGTTTAGATTTTTCTAAATTGAATAATTTGAGCAATCTGTTTTCACTGTTCTTTTCCCTCTATGCAAACACATTGTTGGTTGTTCTTTATAATTTTTTTTTGTTCTTTTCCTACTGAACTTAACTTTATGCAGGGAATACAGTAGTCACCAAGAGGCATTAGCTGTCCTGAAGTGTTTCACAATTAATAAGGAATATTATTTGTTTACTTATTTATACTTCCCAAATTGTACCAAAATAATCTAATTATTACATTTTATTTAATGTATAATTTTAAAAATACATTATAGTAGTATAACATGACTAGGAGTTAGATAAAAATGATAAGTGGGAGAATTGAAAATAAAATGTAATTAGAAATATAATGAGTACACTAAACATATTCAATGAACGCCAATTCTTTTGGTGAGATACATGCAAAGTGATAAATTAAAATACATATGACTAAGTACAGCAATAATAAAACCTACAGAGTAAAGTAGTAATAGTTTAGAATATGGAGTGGTAAAACTCTCCGTAGCTAATTTTGGGGAGATTTTAGCTAAATCAAAGATTTTCTGGAAGAAATAATATCTGATCTCACTTTTGAAGCAATGAGAGGAAGAGTAGACACACCGAAGTAGAGGGATGAGCAGGAACCTGCATGATGTAGCACAGAGGAGTGTAGTTGAGAGGTCAAATACTGGATCATAAAATAGAAGAAGGAACAGGCAGGGTGAGAGGTAAGCATGGCAACTGGCCAGATCTACAGTGCACACATTTTTGTATTAGAAAAACATGATTAAAGAAGCCTCTCAAGAGCCCAGGTTTAAGATGATGGTTTAGTTGAATGATCATGAGGAGAAGGTGTTGTGCATTAATTACTTTTATTTTCAAGTCTTTATGATAAAAAATTCAAATACATAAAGGGTGGAGAGAATTATGAACTTCCACGTAGTCAGCCCCTAGATTCTTCAGAACAATAGTGTTTCATCTCTATTTTCACCTAGCATTTCTTGTCTGTTCCCAACACTGAAATATTTTGAGGCAAATTCCAGACATTATATCATTTTATCAGGAAAAGTTTCACTATGAATCTCTATAAGATAAGAACTTATAAAAATATAGTGGAAATACATAAAAATTATTAATAATCTTTTAAGATTTTCCAACTCCTAGTTCATGTTAAATTTTTCCAATTATTTATATAAAAATTCTGAAAGACAATGTATTAAAAACATTTTTTTTTGCTATGGTTATATCTGTGTAGAAAAGTGCATTTTATGGCTAAAATAATCAAAAAACATCATTGATACATCAAATAACAGTGGTTTATAATGAAGTCTTAGACGATTTAAGTTCTAGGACATAGGATTAGTTATCAACATTTAGGCTGACATAAATTATTACAGGAGTGTCATCTGTATTTTTTTAAATGAAGAAAAGATGGCAGAACATAGTACAATTTGAATTTCAAAGATTCATTAATAAAAGTTAATTTCATAAGTGAATTTACTACTCAATGGAGAACTGGAAGCTGCTTGGATATCCCCTATATCTATTTAGAAAAATACTTTGGGTAGCTATAGCAAATGGATGAAATAGTTACTAACATCGGTAAATGTGAGGAAAGCAAAGGAAAACAAAAACCAGACAAAAATACATATCCGGGCTCAAATTGTTAAGTATTCTGTATTTTGTCATCTGTTAAACCACAAATAGGCATACACAGAGCTGCAGTTCAACATGCTTTTGTTTCTAACATAAACAAAGTTTGGGGCACTACTCTGCAAATCAACCAGACTGGACTACGAGTTTCGCATGATATATATACGTATACAAGAGGTGTCAGAGACTAATTGCAAAGTTATAGTTGGGCATGAATAAATGTTAGAACTGATAAACTACAGAGAGGTAAGAATAATTAAGCCAGATGGTGCAGACTAATTGTTTACAGATAAAGCACATTTCTCCTAGATAAAATTGAATTTTGCATAGATACTTCAGAAAACTTTATTGTTTATAATATTTGTATCAGAAGTCACAGAAAATCCCATTTGAGCTTCATAGGCTTGCAAGTAATTCCCTAACTTACAAGTGAAAGTGCTTATTAAGTAGTAACAGATGGAAAAAGAGAACCAAATTGTACATAGAATAAAATCAAAGTCAATGTATAGTTTATTTGCAAAGAAAATTCTTTGACTATAATTGTTGCACCTAGTAACTCATCAATACTCCTTCCCTATATTAAAGATAAAAATAATTTTTAAAGTGTTAATTTTGAAAGATTTTTCAGCTTACACAAGTTTGTTGAGCAAGAAAGTTAATTAGTAATCGAGAATGACCAATGCTACTTTTGAAGTCATTCTTCAAAACATATGTGCACAAAGTTCTTTATCAAAGATAGAACAAAAATAAATATAAGCCCATCAGCAAAACTCTTGAAGTATGCATGCCATTTGCAACCACAAACTCCATTTTATTCTACAACGGCTGGCCGTGCTATGCACAATGTAAACAATTCCCAACTTCAGAAGCCTGCAGAGGTCAGTATAGCGACAGCAAGAAGACATCTGAGAGATTAGTTGATCAATACTGAGGGTGGACAGATCACATGATTATTATTTATACATATCTGGATTATTAAAACAAATAATATCTGGATTATTAAAACAAAATTTCTAATAATCAGGATAGAACATTCTTTGAGCAATTTGTCTTTATAAAATTTACATTTAAAGAAAAAATTTTGGGAAATTCTGCTTTAAAAAGGTGAGGGGAGGCAGAATAAGAAACGGAATTTAAAATCGAAGTAATGACCATTTTATGTAAAAATAAATGTACTTTATGTATACTGAAGGATTTTTTAAAAATGTTCTGTTCTTCTGAACTGGGGATTACAGTACTTACACTTGATTCACTCACTCCTGGCACCTGTCAATAAAGTCCATTATTACCCTGAGCAAAAAGGTGTGATATTTTGATATACAAGTTGAGTTTTCTTATTTTTATTTGTATTCCGCATAATTTGGAGTGGAAAAAAAACAAAAAACTTGTAAATGTGCGCAAATGTTTGTGTACGTATGTATATTTCTTTTCTTTTAAACACATTTGTATAGTTTTGTCTTTTTGTAAAAGTGAAGAATTGACAGGGTTTGGAAATCAGCTCTATTATCCAGAAACTGTCTTCTCCATGATGACCTGTCAGTGACCTTTGTCATGACAATGAAGGACTACCCTCTCCAGGGGTGAGAAGTAATTCAACTTCAATAGCTTCTCTGCTCCAGACATGTATAAAACAGACACTATAAACATATACTGTAGGTTTATTTTGGCTCCAGTTAAGCTGACACCATCAAACTCATTTAGTTTAGAGCTTGCAGACAAGATTTCAGTATCAGCTATCTGCTGCAATTCAGAAGGTTAAAGAAAAGCTAGCTAAAACCAGCATTGGACTTTTACTGGGACAACAGCTATCTGTTGTAAAGCAAGTTCCTCGTACTTTTATATTACTTAATGCCATAAGTGCCACTGTTTTTCTGGTGTGTCTCAATGCCGATATAGATATACGCAAAATCAAAAGGTTTTTCAAAGGTTCAGCAGATAGGCAGAAAGCTAAATCAAATAGGCAGATTTTTGAAAAGGGTCTCTATTTGCTTACTTTTTAAAAATTTTAAACATTACTTTGCCCTAATTGTGTATTGGTAAGCAAACATAAAAAAAAAGTCAAGGAGATAAACAAGCAATGAATTTTTTACTGTTCAAAAATAGATGGTGTGTTATTTTTTATTTTTATTTTTGCAATTTTTATCTAAAATTTTAAAATTGTCTCTGAACAACATCTCAGCTTTCCTAGAGTATGTTGCATTTCCTAATCCATATCAGTATAATGATCTCTTTTTAAGCCTATCAAGTAGGCAAAAATAAATAACCCTACAGTGGATATCAACGGAAATGTAAAATGCTAATTAATAGCTAGATATCACATTTTATATTCCTCAGGAAAAGTAACCATTGAATTTATATAAACTGATTACTAATTAGGTCACAAAACCCTCAAAATGCAGAAATAATTTAGGATGTTACTTTACCACAATGCAATAAAACCAGAAATTAATAACAAAGTACAAGTTTAAAAAGTCACTTACTATTGTTATTTGTCGCTTACTATTGTTATTTGTCACTAACCATTGTGGATAACACCACACCTTTCTACCTAATAAAGTAGTGAAGATTGATAAATATTTGTATTTTCTTAATCTTTTTTCATGTTATTTGACTATCATAATGTTTGAATTACCTTTGACTATAAGGTTCTTTATAAAGGCAATACATTGAAATTAAAAATTATCAATTGACTTTATAAGAATCATTAATAAAATTTACAATTACTCAAACACAAATAGGTAATCATATATACTAAGCTCTAATATAAGTTCTCAAGTAGTATAAATCCAGTAGATTGCCTTATTTTTTTTGTCCAATCTTTCTGATAATCTCTGTATAATTTGACAATAATGTCAAGTCTAAAGATAAATAAATTCCTCTTTTTCTTTTCCTGAAAAAAAAAGTCATTTGCAATGTAAAAAAATCCTCATCTACATAATGCTAAAATCAAGGAAAAAGTCAAACTTGAAATTACAAATTTTTAAAATGGCAATAGTTGGCTCACTATAAAACAAAATGTATGACATGCAGATATGCATCCAAAACCCTAATCAGACAAAAATTTAGAGTTGTAAATGCTTAAATTTAAGAATAAGCTATAATCCCAGCACCTTGGGAGGCCGAGGTGAGAGGATTACCTGAATCCACAGGTTCGAGACTAGCCTGGGCGACTTGGTGGTACCTCATCTGTATAATAAATCAAAAAATTAGTCGGGCATAGTAGCCCGCGCTTGTAGTTCCAGCTCCTTGGAAGGTTGAGGCGAAAGGATCACCTGAGCCCAGCAGGTCGAGGCTGCAGTGGCTGCGAGCGTGCTACTGCATTCCTTCGGCCTGGGTGACAGAGTGAGACTCCAACTTAAAAAAAAAATAAACAAATAAAAAAGAATAAGAAAAAAATTAATTCAAATGGTTGGACAAATAAAAATAATGAGTTAAAATGAGAAAACTATAAAATAAAAATAATAAAAATAGCAAAATTAACACATCACTTCAAGATAATGTTCTTTGAAGAAAACCAAACTGCAAATCTGTGATGGGCATCCCAAAGATGTCATATCTATATGAACTTTTCTACACGGCAAAATGACTTATTGACAAAAAATGTCTTTGGAGGTATGATCCTGATTATCCAAGTGGGCCTAATGTAATCATAAGGTTCCTTATAAGAAAGAGGCAGGCAGTAGAGTTTGTGACAGAAAAGACGACGTAAGGGGCAGGAGCACCGGTCATAAAGGAGACAACATGTTACACTGCTGGCTTTGAAAATGGAGGAAGCAACCACAAGTCAATCAACTGGACAGCCTCCTGAGGCTGGGAAAGGTGAGGAAGTTGATCTCCCTATGGGCCTTCAAAAGGAACACAGCCCGTGGACACATTTCAAACTTTTGATATAATTATATCACATATGTTATCGATATATAAAATAAATCATATATTATATATAATAAAATATAATAGATCAGCTATTTTAAAATTATATATATTACATAATTTAATACAGTATTAAATTATGTAATATATATAAGAAGATTGTGTTTTTTTGTTTTGTTTTTAATTTTTAATTTTAAAGATGTGGAGTACAATTCAGGGTTAGGTATACAAACGTTCATTATGCAGGTACCCTTGCTAATGAGGTGTGCCCACACATCCAGAAGATTGCATTTTTTTTAAGCCACTAGTCCTCTGGCAATTTGTAACAATGGCAATAGGAAAATAATACAGCTAATAAAGGAAAAAAATTCATAAGAATTTAAAATAACGCTGAACACAAAACAGTAAGTATGACTGAGATTTAAATTAGTACTTGGCAAGGCCTCATCTTCACAATAAATAAAAAATTAGCTGGGTGTGGTAGTGCATGCCTGTACTTCCAGCTACATGGAAGGCTGAGGTGGAAGGATCATTGCCTAAGCCCAGCAGGTCGAGGCTGCAGAGGCTGTGAGTGTGCCACTACACTCCAGCATGAGTGACAGAGTGAAACTCAAAATAAAATAAAATAATAAAATAAAATGTAAAATAAAATAGATAAATAAATAACTCAATGCTAATAACTATGCATATCTGAAAGAAACAAAAATCTCCTGAAGTGATTAAAAAATCTGACAAGCAAAGTGTGCAAAAAAATATATGGTACAATTTCACTTCTAAATCTAGATACAAACATTACAAAATCATTGTAGAGATAAAACGTAAAAAAATTACAAAGAAACTGCCACAATATATCAACATTTTAAGCCTCATCATAATCTCTGCAGACTATGACTTTACCATCTTCATTTAATAGATGGAAAAACTGAAGTTAAGCAATAGCCCCAAATTATATGGCTAATAAGTTTCAGAGCTAGTATCTAAATACAGAACGTTTAGTTTTAGTGTTTATACTATAACATTTTTATTCTAGCAGTGCAGGAATGGATAAAAATAAATTATTTTAGTAAATCATTAAATCAATCAATAATTCAAAAAAATAAACACCTTCACTTTGTCGTATTTCAAAAAAGAATTTGATGAGATGAAATTCTCTTTCTAACTTATGCATCAATATGTTAACACTAAGATATATAAATTGGGGTGGCCCTTATTGTTTGCCTTTGGGCTTTTCTTGCTTTTCAAGTGTTCTGCAGGAAGCTTCGATTTTTTTTTATTAAAAGAAACAAATATATATTTAAAGGTGAATGGGCCTAATATTAAGGTGAGTTGAATAAAAATGACAGACTTCTTGGGAAAAAAAGAAATTATCTTTCTAAAACAAAGTGGCACAAACTAAAAACAGAAAAAATTATGATAAAGCAGATTTATTCCAAAAATAACTGGCATGTTCCTTGATTTTAAAACATTGAGTTTACCTTTATTTAATCAGAAGCCAGAAAAAGATATGGATTTATATCATGCCTATTATTTAAGATCATTCTGAAAGTTCTGAGGAATGCAATACAGAAGGAAAAAATGAGAATAGACAAGATGAAATAAAATTGTTACTACTAGATATCACAAAATTATTTAGAAAACCAGATTTAATTAATTAAAAATAGTTAGACCTAATAAACAAGATCAGTAATGTGATCAGTACAAAAACCAGTGCTTTCAGTATATTGGAAATCCGTATGTTTTCAATATAAAATTTAAATCAATGACTTGGCAAAATTATCTGATTTGCAAAGCAATGAAACTATATAATACCTATAAATACTGTAAAATGAAAATTTGCTACAGATTTATTTGAAAAGCATAAAGCTGGGCGGAGTGACTCAAGTCTGTAATCCCAGCACTTTGGAGGGCAGGCGAGAGGATTGCCTGAGCCCAGGGGTTCAAGATCCACCTGGGCATCTTGGTGAGACCTTGTCTCTACAATAAATCAAAAAATTAGCTGGACATAGTGGTATATGCCTGTACTTCCAGTTACCTGGAAGGCTGAGGCAAAAGGATTGCCTGAGCCCAGCTGGTGGAGGCTGTGTTGGCTGTGACCATGCCAGCTGGGGTGACAGAGTGAGACTGCAACTCGAAAGAGACAGAGAGAGAGAGAGAGAGAGAGAGAGAGAAAGAAAATAAAGACATTGATAAAGATTTGGAAAGAACAAGAGAAAATGTATTTTTAAAAATTGTTTTCCTGTTTTGGAACATATTAAATCTAAGACACTAATTTCCACAAATAACTGAGAAGGCAAATGAAAAATTTAAAGAAGTATAACTTTTATTAAATGTTTTTTTCTGATGTACATATTGTGTTAAATTATGACAGGGGACCCAAAACACCGGAATTGTTTTTTGGGGGGAGGCCCCTTGAGAACAGGCTTTCCCTATCAGGTAAGTGTTCTAGGAGCCCATCAGCATCAGCGTACCAGCTAGCATTGTTGTGAGAGGCTGTGTTCAGCTTCAGTTAATTTTTTTTTTGAGAATCTTGAAAGCCCTTGCCCATTTCATGATGAGTGATTTATGAGTACACCTGCCCATATGGCGCAGAGTGTTCAGCAGTTTTTGACCAAAAGCAGCATGACCCTCAACCCCACCCCCCATTAACCTGATCTGGCCCTGAGCGATCTTTTTTAATTTTTTGTATCCCAGATGAAAAAAGTCCTTAAAGGGAAACTTTTTGCTGATGCAGAAGAGGCGAAACAAAAAAATGCAGAAAGACTAAAAGACATCAAAATTGATGAAGTTCAAAACTGCTTTGAGCAGTGAAAAAAGCATTTCGATAGGTATATTGCATCAAACAGAGTGTACTTTGAGGGTGACTGAAGTTTAAACATGACAGAATAAATACACAATTATTTATAAATAAATTTCGGGTTATTTTGGGTCCCCCCTCATATGAGCATATATGTATGCAAGCGTATTTAGGGTTTAGAATATCTTATTAGTAACCGGGTGCGGTGGCTCAAGCCTATAATCCCAGTACTTTGGGAGGCCGAGGTGAGAAGACTGCCTGAACCCAGGGGTTTGAGACCAGCTTGGACAACTTGGTGGGACCTGTCTCTACCTGTCTCCAGGAAATCAGAAAATTAGCTGGGCATGGTGGCACGTACCTGTAGTTTAAGCTACTTAGAAGGCTGAGGCAGAAGGATCACCTGAACCCAGCAAGTCGAGGCTGTGGTGGCCGTGAGCATGCCACTGCACTCCAGCCTGGGCAACAGAGTGAGACTTCAACTCAAAAAAAGAAAAGAGTATCTCATTAGTTAGGTATTATTATTATTATTATTATTATTATTATTACCATATGAAAAAACAAGTTAAATGGATGATAAAGTAGGAAACATTATGTACTTGCTGGATCCAGAACTCAATCTCAGGCAATTTAATTCCATATTCTCTTACTCTAATGTTTTGTAACATAACTCAAAATTCTTGCCAAAAAATGGGGAAATTTTATTAAATGATTCTAAATTTATGAGAATAGTCAAGATAGTTCTTTAAAAAATTCTTTAAAAATGTAGCTTGTCCAACACTATACTTCACCTTTAAATATTAAAATACATTGTAAAATTATAGTAACTAATAGTCAGATTCTAGTAGGAGAGAAGAGAAAACTTACTCTCCAACATGAATGTCCAACATGAGTGTCAACAACAACAAAAAAACTAGTCTTGATAAACATAGAATTTTAAATCATTGCAAATTGAGAAAGTATTTGCTAAATAACCCTAAGTCAATTATATTTTAACCCATAGTTATCTTCCCAATAATACATCATACTTCGACATATAATCAAGATTGATAAAGAATTAAATATAGCATATGAATCTGCAAAAGAACAAGAAGAATATAAACAAATATTTACAGAAAGGTCTTCACACAAATGAAAGAAAAATGAATGCATTTCAATATATATAATTTTGAAGTTTTATATATCCGTCAATATCTTAGAAATGTATATCAATCGGCCAGGCACGGTGGCTCAGCCTGTAATCCCAGCACTTTGGGAGGCCGAGGTGAGTGGATTGCCTGAGCCCGCGGGTTTGAGACCAGCCTGGGCAACTTGGCGAGGCCTCGTCTCTACAATTAATGAAAAAAATTAGCCGGGAATGGTAGCGCGCTCCTGTAGTTCCGGCTCCTTGGAAGGCTGAGGGGGAAGCATGCCGGAGCCCAGCAGGTCGAGGCTGCGGTGGCCATGAGCTTGCGTGCCACTGCACTCCAGCCTGGAAGACAGAGTGAGATTCCAAAAAAAAAAGAAGGAAAGAAATGTATATCAATCATTACCTTAGAAAAAGGTAAGTCACAAATTGGGAGAGTAGTTTCAGCTACTTGATTAATGATTAATGTTGTTATATAAATAATTATTACACATTAATAATATTATAGTAAGCAGTATTAAAAGATACAATCACAAAACAGTCTATGAAAGTAAAAGCAAGGTTTAATAATCACATATAAAATTATTCAGCCTCAGTTTTTGTTGTTAAAAGCTAAATTTATCATGCAGTATCCTCTTTCCTAGAAAAGCTTTGTTGAATGCCTAGTAATTGATCTTGTAGGCCTCATCAGTATGTCTCTACATGAAAATTTCTTCTTTAGAAAGGTCTAGTCAAAATGCCCGTGACATACACTTGGCCACTTAAAAACAGATGAAACACATACATTTTGTTTTCTTATGGAAATAGACATACTCTTCAAGAGAAATTTAATTTAAGGTTAAAAACAATTTTTACTGATTCCTCTTACTATTTAGAACTATTTAATTTTCTTAAATGTATTACACTTTTTTGATTTTATTTCATTTTGTTAAAGGCTTGAGTAAATTTCTTGCTTTTTTCAATCTTCTTTCTCTCCTCTCTCTCTTTCTTTCTTCTTTTTCCCCAGATAATAGTATGGTGTGGCAAGCCTCTGAAATACAGGGCAAAACATAACTTCTTTAATCAAAGAACCATACACATTAATCTTTTTATTCCAATTTTATCACATTAAAAATATTTTTAAAATAAAATTTTGAATTTTTAATGATTTTTTAAAACTTGGATCAATGATGCTATTAATAATTTTAAAGATTATTTAATCTGGCTAATTTTTTAAACCTTAAAATCACAAAAATTTTTAAAATATACTTTTATTTTAATCTAGATATGTAAATTTTAAACTAAGTGTAGGATCATCATTACAAATATTCATTATAAAAGAGATAAATACTGTTATTATATGTAAATAAAAATAACATTGGAAAACAAAGGAGCAATATAACATTTCTGACTGGTAATGAAAAGTTTAGTTTCCTTTTAAAATAGCATCTTTATTTTTAAAGGTTAAAAATAATTTTTTACTGACCTCTCTTGCTATTCTAGAGACATAATTCATATAGTATGAAATCAATTTAGTTTTTAGAATATTCATAGTTGTGCGATCATTGCCACTATCTAATTTTAAACATCTTCATTTCTGCAAAGAAAAAAAAAAGTTGCACCTATTAGCAGTCATTCTCCGTTCCCTTCTTCTCCTTGGAATCAACCTTCTGTCTCTTCCAATTTGCCTATTCTGGACATTTTATATAAATAAAATTATCCATAGGCAGTCTTAGTTCCTTGCTTCTTTCACTTAGCAGAGTCTTTTTTAAGGTCAAACCATGTTGTAGCATGAATCAGTACTTCATTTCTTTTTATGGCCAAATAATGTTTCATTTTATGGATTTTCATATTTTATCTGTTAATCAGTTGGTGGACTTTTAGACTGCTTTCCACTTTTGGGGCTACTACTAATAATGCTGTGTGTACCTTCTTATACAAGTCTTCATGTAAAAGTTTGTTTCCATTTCTCTTGAGAATGTACCTGGGAGTGAATTTTCTAAGTTATGGCGTACGTAGTTATAGTTAATATTTTAAGGAGCTGCCAAACTATTTACCAAAGAAGTCACACCAGCAATTTAGGAGAGTACCAATTTTGTCATATCCTTGTCAAAATTTATCAATGTCTCTCTTTTTAATTTTAGTCGTCTTGGTGGATATAAAGTGGTATTTCATTGTGGTTTCGATTTTCACTTTTCTAATGACTATTATGATGATCATCTGTTATGGAGTCAATTTATGTCCCCCCAAATTCATATGTTGAAATCTAACCCCCAATGTGATGATATTTGGAGGTGGAGCTGTTAAGAGGAAACTATGAATTGTATTAGTGTACTTTTGTGAAGAGGTCAGAGAGGTAACTCATCCTCCCTCTGCCACTGAAAATGCAAAAAGTCAGTAGTCTACAACCTGGAAGAGGACCCTCAAATCAACCATGTTGGCACCGTGATCTCATGCTTCCTGCCTCTAGAACTATGAGAAATAAATTTCTGTTGTTTATAATCCACCAGTATTGTATTTTGTTATAGCATTCCAGGCTAAGACAGCACCTTTTCATGTACTTATTAACCATTTGGATATAATTTTTCAAGAAATGTCTACTTAAATCCTGTGTGCATTTTAAAATTGGGTTGTCTTTTATTATTTAAAAAAATTACTATATATTTTTATGTTTAATTGACAAATTATACTTGTGTATATTTATGGGGTGCAATGTGATGTTATGATGAATGTATTCACTGTGGAAGGATTACCTCATATACTTACCAGTTTTTGTAGTGAAAACACTTAAAATTTACTCTTAAATTTTGAAATATACAGTTCATTATCTATAGTCAGCAAGCTGTACAATAGAGCTCAAAAATTTATTCCTCTTCTTTAAGTGAAACTTTTTACTCTTTTATAATATCTCCCCATTTTCTCTGTCCCTTAGGCTCTGGTAGCCACCATTCTACACTTCACTTCTGTAAGTTCAACAGTTTTAGATTCCACACATAAGTAGGATCATGCATTATTTGTCTTTCTGTGCCTGGCTTATTTCACGTAGCATAATATCCTCCATAAAGCCACAAATGACAGAATTTCCTTCATCTTCTAAGGCTGCATAGTATTACATGTATATGTATACCATGTTTCCCTTATCTTGTCATCTATTGAGAGACATGTAGGTTGATTTCATATTCTAGCAGTTGTGAATCATGCAGCTATGACCATGAGCGTGCAGATATCTCTTCCACACAGGGATTTCAAATAACCAGAATAGGATATATACCCAGAATGGGCTTGCTGGATTATGTGGTTATTACATTTTTAACTTTTTGAGTAACATCCTTACTATTTTTCATAATGGCTGTACTAATTTACATTCCCACTGGGTACAAGTGTTCTCTTTTCTCTGTATCCTCATCAATACTTGCTGTCTTTCACCTTTTTGATAATAGCTGTTCTGACAGGTGTGAGTTAATATCTCATCGTAGGTTTAATTAGCATTTCTCTAATGATTACTGATGTTGATCATTTTTTTTCTTATACTTGTTGGTTATTTGAATATCTTCTTTTGAGAAATGTCTATTCAAATTCTTTGTCTATTTAAAAAATCAGGCTATTTTCCTGCTATTGGGTTGTTTGAATTGCTTACACATGTTGAATGATAGTCTCTTATTAGAAGTATGGTTTGCAAATATTGTCTCCCAATACATTGGTTGTCTAACTTTGTATGGTAAGGTATGCTTCAACGCTCCAACAGGCATTCTACAATTTTGCCTTAGCCCTCACTTCTTGCTTGAGAAGAGCCATCAAGGTTAGCTAGAAGTGAGGTATTAGGGTGTTCTTAATTCTTTCCTTAAGATGTGCTCAATTCTGCACATGGGCTTGGCATTCTAGAATCCCAGGAATCTGTCAGAGCTTTTTGGAGCCACCTATTGGAAATACTATTCCCTTGATTTTCCTTTTAAGATATTTGGTCAACCTCTTGTTACCACTGACTAATATCTCCATCTTACCCTGCTTTATTGTTCAAGAATAGCCACTGACTACTTGCAACAAAGAATATAAGAATATGTCTTTTCACACAGACAGAGAAAGCTCCGAGACAGATTAAAGAAAGGCTAAATCTAAGAATGGAGCTTTTCAGGGAGTTTCCTTACTGTAATATTTTTCTGGGAATGGAGTTTTGGAGAATCTCCAAACCCACCGTCCCCTTTCAGTAACTGTTTGATTGCTAATTTTCACAGCTACTATAGTTGTAAGGCCACCATAATTGCAAGGTTTTCCAAGTTGCTATGGATTCGGGGAGTGGCTGATGGGATTAGGCAAGTTGAAAATGTCATAAAGCTTACTTTTCTTATCAGTATTCAATCATTTTTCTTGAATAAAAACTTCTTGTATTATTGTAAACTTTGGATTAATTTCCAAGTTTCTAAAAAAGCTGATTAGGATTATTTTTGCTAGTGTTCTCAACATTTCCATGGGGGATCAGACTTTTCAAAGGTCTGTATTCCATCCCCAATGTGCTTTACTTAATTTATTTTTTTAATATAAGTTATTCTATTCTAAATTTAAATTGATTTAAGCTCCATTTAAACTGTGATATTTAGAATTGCTGGAAGTTGTATAATTTGCAACTGCTTAAACTTATGAATTTTTGGAAAGTTTTAGATGAAAACTAAAATTTACAATATGGTATGTAGATTTTTATACTCCTTTTTATAATCCAATCACCAACACATATTTGAAAGCTACCTTGATAGGAAATTAATTTGAAGTAACCATTTGAAAAGAAATGAGGAGACCTACAGTCATTATGAAGACCGAGAGAGCAAAACAGCAAGTTCTTTTAACTTCTCTGTATAAGAAGATGACAATGTTGGAAGATAAATACAAGATTTGAAACTGGACAGAAAAAAATGTGAAGAAATTAGAAAAGAGAGAGAGGAAGGGAGCACCAGGGTTTGCAATTAAAGTCTGGAGAGTGGGCAAGTAAGAAATTTTTCATGGCAGATGGTCAAATATCTTTTAAGTAAAAGGATATCTAAAATCAACACTGAGTTTGTTAGATGTGAATAGACAAGCCCTCAATTAAGTCTTTATCCAAAAACTCTATATGTAAAACACACAAAACAAAAATGAAAATGGTAAAGTGAGAACCAGCACATGCAAACTTCTAGTATTCTCCAGAGGGTTCCCCCCCCGCCCCACCCCATATCCTTGGTATTGCTCTGTCTTCTAGTCTGGCTATACAGCTGGGTTATCAAATCTAATAGACCATTTGTATCTTCTCCCTTGGGAGGATGTGATGTTCCTATAGTGAATCTTAGAACCCTATAGCCAGAGCCCTCTGGTTGGTTTAAGATTTTGAATAATACCATTTTGAAACCTAAGAACAGTTATGATGAATTTGAGGAGCTTCAGCATTAATTTAACACTGTTTCCCATGAGCTGATGCTACTTACTTGAAAAAGGCTTGGCAAGAAGTATATGTACTGTGATCCTTGTGGCTGGAAACTACACTTCAACAAAGCAACACACATCAAATAAAAGAAATGCTTTGATGGATTTTTGAGCAGGATCGAGAAGCACCTTCATTTATGACTACATATCTAGAATCATAGAAACAAAGACTTCACAATTTATCTTATCCTCCAAGCTTAAAATTAGTTACTTTGGTTCTCCCTACTGAATCTAGAAGGTGGACTAAATCCAAGAAGCACGGTGCCTTTGCATTGCTGAAGTGCAGTTTCCTTTGGTCCAACAAAATAGCCCCAGAACACCAGCAGAGCCACAGAGAACCAAAAACCACTTTGTGAGTAGTAAGTGAGAACATGTAATGATTCCCCCCTAAAGTCCTTAGCCATGGAAAATCCATTTTCTGACCTCTACCTTCAAAAAGAATAACAATATATTTACACTTATATTTGGTAGAAAAATATTTTCCTGCCTTTTCTTTAGATGTAAAGCAAAAACGTTCATTTGTATGCACTCTTCTGTAGCCATGGCATTTCTCTAAAAATTGTCACCATAACAGAAATTTGACTTCCCAGTGAGTGATGTACAGAATGAAAAAACTTCACTATATCTGAGAATGAAATCAAATTGTCTAGTCACACGCTGCTAGCTTTAAACTTAGAATTTTTTGGAAAATTAACAATTATGAAATAATTTGCTTCAAAGTCTCTGATAATTACTTTCAGACATAATAATTATTTTATGTATTATCCCCGTACATGGCTCTGAAATATTCACTATATCCTTCCACACAATCTATGCTAACTCACTCACTTGTGCACTCACCTGTGTTAATATTTTGTTCATATTGTTCCTATAATCTGAATGTCTTTCCCCTAAATTTTAAATCTCATCCATTCTTTAAGTCTTCATAAAGTCTTTTCTCATTCTCCTTGTGATTTCCAAATGTTGCTGGTACCTGTGTTTTAGTTAATTTCCTCTGACTTTTTTTTTTATTAGGTTACCATCTCCCTAACTAATACAAAGCTCCTTGGGAGCAGATGTTATCTCTCATTCCTTTTACGTTCTCAGCAACCAGTCCCTGAATATTTGGTATTTTGCATCAGAGAAAAGCCAAGCACAAAAAGGATAAGCCTAAAAACTTCCTTGGAAAATTATTTTTATAATTTGTACTGTTTTGGGAGAAAAATCCAAGGAAAATAAAAGAAAAAAAAAAACACTAGACTGAGATCTATGTAGTACTGAACTTTCATTTCATCCCGTCTTTAGGTATGTGCAAATTTACTGGAGTCTCTGTGTAGCAAAGTCGATGTACACAAGGTTTTGACTAACTGGACTAAGTTGACAGGTTGCTTTAATTGAACAAGTTTGCATATTGTTTTGAGTTAACTTCATTCTTTGGTGTCTAGAAAACCAATAACAAGGGGAATTGACTGAACTTTTCAACTTTTCACTGTTTATTTAGACATTGCATAGACATAGCCAAAAAGAAATCTCTCCAAAAACACCTCAAAGAAATTTTTCTGCAACGGCATAAGATCATGAGAAAATAAAACCCCTCTGTTCTCAAATGACACTTTAAAGTTATAGAAGTTGAGTGTGGGGAAATCAGCTCAGTCATGGATTATCAAAACAACAGAAATGTAAACCAGGCATCAATTTATAATATTTGCTGAAATAAATTGACTCTGATTCAAACTGTCAGCTAGGTTCTTTGACATTGAAAATAGAATACTGAACATGAACTAATGTAGAAAACTTTAGCAATGAAAAACATGACCATTCTTTTTATAATATTATCTTGATATGAACTGAACTGATTGATAAAATTTCAACATTTTTTTGCATAAACTCAATCCTGAGTCAAGGCATTTTCAAAGTTTTAACATATCTTTTCTTCTGGTGCATATATTCTTGCCTTGTAGAAACCATTTTTGCAAGATTATTTTATTAATTCTACTTAGTTGAGTGGATTTCTTTAACTCTGTTCCCTTTGATGAGAGTGATTGGTCTGACATAATCTGGATCTTGGGTGGGATTAACACGTCTCTTTTTTTGTTTGTTGTTTGTCCTTACAAGTTTCATTGTATGGTTAGTTTAGTACCAAAATTACAAGCTTATTTAACAAAAAGTTGAAGAAAGTTCAGGTGTAATATGTTAAAAACAAAATGTAGTCTTTAGGATTGTGTACAAGTTAGAGCGATGCGCCAGAATAGGGTTGTGTACCCAAAGAAGACTTATCTTCTTGGATGGTGTCGGTCAGTCACTGCCTAAACTGTGTTGAGGCACTTTTAGCTGAACTATTTGGCCTAGGGTGGTGACCTATAGTCCCTGAGAGTCTTAGTAGCCTATGGATAGGAATACATTCTTGTTTCCTGTATCCCCTGCATCCCCTATCTCCCCACCGATAATATCATGGACTGGTTTGAAAGAATGAAGCAGAGACCTTACAAATGCCTGAAGACCAGAAATTCTGTCAAGGGGAAAAAGGAATAGAAAAGAGAAGAAAGAGAATAAGTCCCCAAGTCCCTGCACATGCAAATGCTTTCCTTTTTTTTTTTTATTCTCCACTTCTAAAAAAGATGAGTTAGTAAGAGCCCATTCAAAACCACAGGAGTAAAGATGAAGTTGTGTGTTTTTCACATCCTTCAGAACAGGCAGAGGGATGAAAATGAGGGCGAGTTCCCTATAGTCAAACATGCCCAGAAGTAGCAAACTTTGACTTAGCCACGAGCCAAATAAGCTGCTCCTGAATAATCAGGTCTTGGTTTAAATCCGTAGAGATGTCCTTTTCATGTGTGTAAGGTGGACTTTTGATTTCATCTCTGGGATGAAGTTTGAAGCTATTTTGTGACTCTGGCATAGAAAATGAAGGAACCCTTGTAATGGATGGCTTGGGTAGGTTTCTTATGAGTGTGTCTTTAACTCCTTCATGTGAGTTACATTTTGAATCATTATCACTCAAGTCACAAGGTTTCGTCTACAGTACTTCAGCTCTAGATACCGTAGTGTGCAAAGGCATTCTAAATTCAATTCACCAGGCAGATATTACTTTAATACTTGAGTACTTAAATGCAAATATTATGCTAGAAATTAGAGTTTTCTGCTCCTCTTTCTCTTGCTTCTATCACAGTAAATGAACAGGCATAGTCATGGACCTACACAATATATCAAAAGAATACTTTTTGAATTCATAATAGAGGAAAGGAGCCAAAATTCAGCTCATGTCTTTTTGCAGTGGAAAGAAAGATCCATAAGACCAGTTCTTACCCAGCACATCATGTAAAAGGGGTCAGAGGCAAAAAAACAAAACAAAACAAAAAAAGATGCTTAATAAACACTGATACCATGCTGCTGAGTGCAATTCATTCCTTTTCTTTTCCCTGGACTTATTGTATTGGACTGATAAACTTACATGGATTTATATAAGTCTTTCCTCAAGCTAGATTGTTTTCCATGACGATTCCATCCAAAGTGTCCACCATGGCAAAACCACGTATGCATTCCAAGCATTTATGCTTTCCTTTGTCCTCTGAACCTGAAGTATTTTCAGTATTACTTTTATCAGAGCTAAAGCTTTCTGAGTGCATCCTGAAGGAAACCAGAACACTTCAGAATTTGCTTTAACCCTCTTGTGTTCTTCAATAAGGTTCTGAAAGGGAATACTAATATACAAGATCAATTCAGGAATTAAAAAGTTAAAAAATACCAAATTCTAACACAAACTTTCACAGTAAAAACCTGAGTGACCAAAACAGGAATACAATCTTTTCTAGCCCAAGCAAGTTCTAACAATAAAATGTCTCAAGCTGTAAAAAGGTAAGACTTTTCATAAACTGTTATGGAATGAGAATGGCTCTGTAAATTTATTATTTGGTAGAATTTTATCTCCAATAATATTTGTCTCCATTTGTCCATGTGAGAAGATATGTTTGACCAGTTATTAAGAAGAGGGGAGATTGTCTAATTTGGGACAAAAGTAAATGTAGCAGAAATATTAATAAGGAAATTTTAATTATTATGCAAAATATATTTCATAAAATACACAGATAACTGCTAAGGTCATTGGCAGAACTAATAAATTCCAACCCAAAATTTGCATGGAAGGATATTTTACATGAATGTGTGATGCTCTTAATTTAATAGCCTGACTCCTGCAATAGAAATAATGCTTACTATGCTACAGGATATAGTAAAGTCTAATCACAGAAGCAGCCATCAAGCTTTTTGAAAGAATAAAATAACAGATCAGCACTAATTTTGTTTTGTTAGTTGCAGGGATTTCACTTCTGATCAAAAAGTAGCCTCCAGCTTTCAGAAGAGAATCATTTAATTAAAGATTCACTGCTAAAACAAAATTTTTTTGAAAGATGCATTGTAATAGTGAGATACATCCTTACAAGGTCTTATCTTTCCTTCATTTTTTATTCCTTTGTGTAAGAAAGTAGGAGCATCCTGTTAAGCATTTCACTTTTAGTTCTAGAAGTAATAACTCTGACCTTATTCACTACAGTAACATGTCTGTGGTAATGTTGCTCTACTTAACAATTGCCCAATCAAAAAATGCCACCCTCTGTCGAAAAGCATACATTATTTTTGTATATACATAATATTAAACGAAACAATAAACAACAAAAGATCAATGGAACAATGATTTAAGCTAAATTTCTATGGAAGAATAATTTCTTGGAACTTTAAAAGTACAATTATTCTTTTTGGTTAAAATTATGCAGGCCTTAAATAACTCTGGGTAGATGAATTAGGTGCCATTAAGGGATTTCTTAAAAGTTTTCATTAGCTGTAAAATAAAATCGCTTTAAGCTTTAGAATGTTCTACTCAGTTGGAGACTCTCAAGTCATTGTGATATTCTGGTGACAATTTCTATTCTAAGTGTCAAAAACAACTCTGCTATCTGGAACAAGTCATGTAGTATTCTCTCCTTTTAATATTCTAATCGTGAGGTGTGAAGTGAAATGGTTGCACAATGTAATGGTGGTAAAGAAGTAGAGTGTCAATGAGACGGGGAAGGTGACAGACTCGGAATAGGTCCCCGAGGTGCTCTCCAAGTGCACTGGATAAAGATTCCCCTGGGAAATTTTTCTCATTAGTTCTCAGACACAGTTCAGTAATTCAATAGCACCAGGTTACCATTAGTCACAAGACCAAAATATGTTACTTTCCATGCTTTAGTTCCTTTATTTGTATATGTCATTTTCAGGCTGAAAATTATGAGCCCTACTCTCATGCAAAGCCAGTCAGTAAGTTGTTTACATATTGTAGTATGATACATGACAAGCAGATTCTGTGGACTTCTTTTCACTGTTTATGTATGAAGTAAATTCAAAGGGAAATAAACATTTTAAATGATTCTAATGACACTTCTCAAACAACTGTCAATTATTTTATACCAGGATTTTTACACACATGTGCATACATTTTTATAAGAACACTACAAAGCCTTCATACATAGTTGTTAAAGAAAATACCACATTTTCAAGAAACTTTCTCACCTTTATTTATGCTACTCATAAGGTAAATTTTTGTCACTGTTTAAAGGGAGTCTGTAATCTGTCATGGGATTCAAGGAAAAAAATAATAAAGGCAGTCTCCTTTTAAAACCAATCACCCTGCAGTAACTGTATTACCTGCTTCAGAAATTATAAGCTTCTTCTTTCTAAAATCAGAACATCTTGAATTGTGTATTACATGTGCAAATATAAAACAGTCACATTTTGTACTAGAACAGATGAAAAAACTTAAAGACCCTGGATGTTACTTAATTTTCTATGTAATTGCTCAGTAGAGATGTTAAAATGCATAGACTATAATTCTACATGTTTTATTTTTCATTGTCATGAAAGATATGTAGCTTTTTCTATGCTATGAAAGCTAACTGCACTCCCACTTCACAACTGAAGGCCCAATGGGTTAGGGGATTGTCTTCCTCATTATTCACTAGGTCAGGAGAAAAGGAGTATCCACCTTCACTGGTCATTCAAATCCACCTGGTTACATTAGAGAAGCAATAATAAAATCTGTTAAAATGAAAATTAGATGCTACATTAACAGATTGTAGATTTTTGCTTTTCTTTTTTTTTTTTTTTTTTTTGAGTTGGAGTCTCACTCTGTCACCCAGACTGGAGTGCAGTGGCCGCTACCGGCCACCGCAGCCTCCACCTGCTGGGCTCCGGAGATCCCTCTGCCTCAGCCTTCCAAGTAGCTGGAACTACAGGCACGCGCTACCATGCCCGGCTAATTTTTTGATTTATGGTAGAGATGAGGTCTCGCCAAATTGCCCAGGCGGGTCTCAAACCCGCTGGCTCAGGCAATCCACTCACCTCAGCCTCCCAAGGCGTGGGATTACAGGCTGAGTCACCAAGCTCGGAGATTTTTGTGTTTCATAAGACAATTTATGGTATTTTACTTTGAAGATTTTGCAATGATGGTCATTCTTATGTTTAAGAGGTAACTAAGATGTGGCATTGCAAAAAATGTACTCAATTTGCTTTGTCATATATTCCAGTGAAAATATAATTTAAATGCATCCATCAAAACCATCGGGATAGAATGAAAGAGGAAGTTAATCTTCAGTAACACAAACTACTTGTTTCCTACAAAAATGCAAAGTACTATGTAAACTGCAAAGGAAGTTATCCATTAGAAATAATCATGAGACACAGAAAAGAAGACTTTAGAAAATGAACTGGTTAAAAACACTTTCTAATAGAAACATATTCCTATCAAAACAGAAATGATCAGAATTCCAAACAAACCATCAAATGCTTCTGTTTATGTGCTACCCATAGAGTTATTGTTGAACTATGAATTGTAAATATTTATAAGTGATTCATATTAAAGAAGTTGTCAGCTGCAGCTACAGTTCTTCACCTTCTGTCATCCTAACTACCAAGGGGGCTGATTCTATCACTTTCTTGTCAGGCTACCTTTCTTCTCCAGAATACGCAAATCCCAAAACACAACAAAATATAAATGAATGAAAAGTGCTAATGACGCATGATTGCCAAGAGGTATCAAGTTGTTTAAGGTTCTTTGCTGACTAAATTTTAAATTAGTAAAATCATGAAATTCATTTCCCAAGGCAATAACCTTTATGTACTCTAAAGATGTCCCCTGAAAGGAAATAGTCACTATTGTCTTCTGATCTGTCTGCTTTCCTGTGGTAGGAGCCATAACAGCTTTTGAAGTCCCAAGTATATGGGGTTTATTTCATGTTTACTTATATGCTCTATGCACACGAGGCTAATAAAAAAAAACAACTACATTTTAATTAAAGGGAAAATGGCATGAAATTATAAGATTTGGAGACTTTTATTATTAATTTTAAAGGTACACATTAAATCTTTCTTTAGGATTAGGTTGATGTCATCTTCCACAATTAAGTCAAAATATTCCCGCTTAGCAAATAATACAGAACAGTTCCTAAATCTTATAATTTCATATCATTTTCCACCTTTAAATTGCCTTTAAAATATCGCTGTGATGACAAAAACTGTTATTTCTAACAACTTAGATACAATATAAGCTTGTATTTTTTTAAAATAATTTTTGACATGAGTTGATTGTTCTGCTGACATTGTGTTTTGAGGTATGCTTTCATGTCTGAGAAGAATCTTTTCTAAGCAAGGTAAGTGAATGCTCCCTAAAAATCACAACTTATGTGTACAAATTTTCAGAAACAAGCAAACAACAAAAAAGTACCTATTGTGTATTAATTTAATCACAACTTTCAGAAAAAATAAAGCTTTGAAAGATTTTAAGTTGTGAAGACTTACTCATATCTACATACAATCTCATGTATGTGAAGAGTCAAAATCAATAATGGAAACTTTGCAAATTAGTTGAGGAGCATTTTTTGATCATACAATCAGTTATTGTCACTGAAGATAATGCCCTACAAGTAGGAAATCAGTGGTTTTCCCAGATTCTGGTACAAGTAGACTAACGGCAAAGTGTTAACCTCTCTATACATTCTGTTTCATTTTTCTTTTTCTATATGTAATAGCTGTTGAAAATGTTTTAGCAATTTCCCAAGGTGTCCTTTATTATAATTGTAGCACTGGGACTTACTGATATGCACCCTTGTTGATACTCACAAGCAGGCTGACTACACACACACACACACACACACACAAGGCCCCGCTCAACAGCTGTGCTCTTGTGTGGGAGTCATATCACTTTTTCTGAAACACTGAAGGCATGACTTTCAAGTAGTTTTAAATTTCAAATCAGCTTAGTCCACATTTAATCTAGACATGTTGGTTTAACACCAAGCCACACCAGACCTTTTAAAGTTCAGTGGCTGTGATATAAAATTCTTCACTGTGTTGCACTAATAAATTGAGAAATGCAGTATAATTCTCTACTATCACTGGAACCATTGTGAAATGAAATGCAGCCTTTGCTAGAAGTGCTCACACTGGTCTACACTCATTCACAGTGATATTCAAAGTATGTGTTCACAAAATTAATAAAAACCCACATAAATGGTGTGTAGTTTATGGAAGTAAGTGATAAAACAAAACAAAACAACTCAACCTTTTTTCTCCCTGTTGGTCTACTTTACATGCCACTAGATTAAATGAGGCTGAATTCCTTTTCTCTGAGGCCCACCTGTGTAACTGAGTTATTTAGTTTTTTAAAAAAAATTTTTAAAGGAAGCAGCCAAAAGAGAGAGGCACTTGACACCTCCAGCAAGTATCTCAGTTCTTTTCATATTGTCAATAGCTCCACTGATAGCACTGTTCTTTTGACAGCTAAAAGCAGATGTGTGGGTTAAGTATGGGAGCAATTCAAATGTCCATAGTAAACTGCAGGGGGGCAGAGAGAGCTCAGAGAGCAGCAGCTTTAAAGTAATTGACTAATACAGTAAGGATATTAAAGTCATTTAGTGCCAAAAGGGAACACACTGATCCCTGACCCTCAGCCACTTTGGAGTAATCTAGTATTCAATCCAGCGTGTAATGACTGCCAGGCCTGTCAATCCTCCAGGCTCTCCAGTCAAATGCCTGTGGCTACTATTGGCTTATGGTAAAAGGACAGAAACGCAAGGAAATGCCTCTCAATCAGCCTATGATGTGATAATGTTATTGCTCCAATGTATTCTATATTGTCCCTGCATAGTTTAATCTGTTGAGACCCATGTCAAAAATTGCCCTTGCTCCCCAGAGGTCTTTACTCAACCCTTTAGTAACACAAGTGAATTTGAAAGGAAAGGGGGTAACTTACTTGATGAATTGTTTCCAGCTAATATATAAAAAAAAATAAGAGGTCAACTGTGGCTTAAAGGCTATTCGTGGAAGGTATAAATTAGAAGTGTGCTAGTAATCTAATTTGTAAATCCTTGCTCTTCTTTTACTCCAATAGGCAAAATATTTTACAATAAAAAATATTGACACAGAAATTTATTTACATGGTAGCTGCTTTATATTCAGTGCATGTGCCAAAAGGAGTTTTAACAGGGGAAGATGTCAGGAAAAAAAAAAAGATTTATATGTTTCTGCCACTTTGAGCCCATAAGAGTTGGCCAACTTCTGGGAAGCTTGCATTTTAAATGAGGTATTTTGCATTTGGAAAATATAATTATTGCTACAGGCCGAGGATGGAAAAAAAACTGAGAGAGTGCAGAAAATTGCCATTTTTTGTTATTTTGATTTTGTTAATTAAGGCAGTAGAAACTGACCCATATAAAGTCTCTAAAGTTGAAAAGTCAAAATGAGATAATGATTAATCAAATCTCATTTAATATTTTACAAAAAGTCTTTGTATTCCTTAGTCATTTTTTCGCTTACTTTTTCACATTGCTACGTAGATTTTTTTTTTTAAAGTACACTCTAATGATGTTAAAACATTATTATTTTTAGAGAACATGAAGGTTACATAAGAGGAGGCATTTTGCCTATTTCTGTTCCGTAGGAGTCTCCCCAGTTCTCCACAAGGAAGGTCCTATTCAAGATGAGAAACAAATTGAATGCCTATGTGCTTGTGAGTTTGAAATAACCCTCCTTCAACTTGTCCTCTTCCTCATTCAGGATTCCAAAATAATTATTCAATGTATGACTGCATTCTAAAAAGCACCTTGCACGTGTTGCCTACTTTTCCCCCTTGAGATATTATAAATTTGGTGTGTGATTTTTGGTAGAAGATGAGAGACAGAGAAAAATCTTACTTTTGTGTTCAGTGAATTCCCAGACCTCGGGGGTAGAGTAAGTGCAGGAGGAAGCCCATCAGGATATCTCGGGCAAGTTTTCATTAGTACCCATGACAAGCTGTTTCACCACAGGCTATTGTTTTCATGGAAAGTTCAAATACAGCAGGATGGGATATGGTATGCTATTAACACATATGGACACAATTATTACCTATTTTAGATATATATGTGACCTTTGTCACCTAGAACATTGATACTCTTCATTATGATGTACCTTTCTGGAATAAGATAAATGGTTAGACAGCTTTAGAGTTCTTTCTCTAGTTGTCTAATTATCTGTTTAAAGTTTTCAAACCTTTTCTAAGAGATGAAATAGAAGAGAAAACCAAATAGGTCAAAAAAATCACAAGGCTTCAAAGGACCTTGAGATTAATTTGTCTACTCTCTCCATGGCCTGGTATTAAAAAGCTAAGTCGTTTTAGGTGAGGGCATATTTTATACAAAATTCCCAAATTCAGCAGCGTATGGATCTGCAAAAAGCGGTCTGACTCTGAAGTAGTGTCTTCTGAAGCAAAGCAAGATCAGGCTTTACATGCTGTGTTACAAGCTTCTTCAATGAGTTGAAAACTCATCTCTTCCTTCTTAAAAAAAAACAGTGAGTTACTTTTCACTCTTTGTATCATAACCTCATATTCTTAATGACAGTTGTTAAATATATATTTAGTTTTCTCTAGAGTGAATGTGTAAAGCATTATTTTGAGTTGAGTAGATTCTCCTTTACCTTCAACAGAATTAAGGGCACATGTCTTATCTTCATTTCTCATAGTCAATATGTGGATGAAAATAATTCATTCCTTAGGAAAATATGGAGTTTTGGCATGATGCCAAGCTCTGTAAGGAGCATAAAAAATAATAAGATGTGATCCCTAATTTCACAAAGCTTATAGACCAATATGGGTGGTGAGATACTTAACAAATAACTGTACCACACAGGCGAAAGGGGAGAAGATAGCTAGTGTTTATTAAGCACCTACAGCTGGTCATTTGGTCTACATAACTCCCATTAATAGACACAGGTACATTGTGAGATAATTATTTTCATTTGTTAAGCTCTCCTTAAGGTTAAGAACAATCACCTTGTTACAAAGCCAGTGTTGTATTTGAAACAATTTTTTTCTAACTCAGAAGCCCTTGATATCCCAGCAAAACTGCATCTTTTCCATAACAGGAGCAGTAATGACAGAATTTCTCCATGTGAGGAAAGCTCTTCTAAATCGAAATTTCACTTTTCATTTTAAGGAAAAGTAAGACTTCAAGGGTGAACTATGCTGTGTGGTATAATCAAAGTAATCTTTATATCAGCTCATCTCTTATTAAATTGACCTTTAAGGCCAAAGATCAGGAACTTTGTGTCTTATTTCTTATTGTAATCAGAGAATAGTAGGAATTTAACAAACATTGAATTGGTTAAATGGACATAGAGAACATTTTTGTTCCATTCAGGTCTGAACAACTCCCAGAGAATGAAGATAATCCCACCAAGGTACAAAGCTGTGAAAAACATTAAGCTCATTTGCCTTCAAAATACTTAGTCTAAGGCCAGGCATGGTAGTTAATGCCTATAATCCCAGCACTGTGGAGACCTAAATGGGAGAAGTTTGAGACCCACCTAGGCAACATAGTAAGACCTCATCTCTATAAAAAATAAAAAATAAAAAAATAGCAGGATGTGGTGGCACATGCTTGTAGACCCAGCTACTTGGGAGACTGTGGTGGAAGGATTACCTGAGCCCAAGAGGTGGAGGCTGCAGTGAGTCATGATCCATGTCACTGCACTCCAGCCTGGGTGACAGAGTGAGAACTCAACAACAACAACAAAAATCTTAATCTATTTATATTTATCAGAATTTCTTCCATATTTTTAAATACAATATGATGATAAGTAGTCAGAAAACTTATGCTTGTAAAAAAGTAAATATGTTATTTTCTGTGATTATTATAGATCCACACTTAATGGAAAAAGTGAACCAATTAACTAAAACCGATGGATGATTAGCCTACTATCTATGTTTACATTTTCATTCTCAAGTTATTGGTGCAGAAGCTACTATTCTTATTAAAAGTTGTTATGACCTTTATAATCTCCAAAGTTTTTTTGACTTTTATTCAGTATTTAAAAATTATGAATAGTATTTCTTTATCTTTTCTTACCCTGTCCTTCTTTGTTTTTTTTCAACTTTTTATTGTATAATATAGTACACATTCATATTAATTTTATAAAATATAAATACATAGCTCCAAAAATTATCACAAGTGAGCACTGAATAACTACCAGCCTACTAGAGAAATACAAAATTGGCAGCAATCCAAAAGCATCTTTTGGAACACTGTCAATTATGATTCCCATCTTTTTCTATTGTCTTCCCCAAAGGTAACCACTAGTTTAACTCTGAACTTTAAATGTTGTTTTGTCTTTATTGTAATAGAATCATCTTTATATATAGCTTCTTTTATTCTTCACTGTTGTGCATATCAGCAGCTCAGTCATTTTTCTTTTACAGTATTCATTTTATGAATACCACTTGATTATTTTATTCATTCTACTGCAGAGGAACATTTTAGTTGTTTCTAGTTTAGGGATATTACAAATAATACTGTTCTGGGACGGGCTCAGTGGCTCAGCCTATAATCCCAATAATTTGGGAGGCCAAGGTGAGGGGATTGCCCCAGCCCGTGGGTTCGAGACCAGTCCAGGCAACTTGGAGAGACCTCCTCTCTACAATAACTCAAACTAAAAAAATTACCCAGGTGTGGTAGCGGCGAACCTGTAATTCTAGCTACTTGGAAGGCTGAGGCGGAAGGATCGCTGGAGCCCAGCAGGTCGACGCTGGGGTGGCCATGAGCTTGCCACTGCACTCCAGCTGGGGAAATGGAGTGAGACCCTGACTAAAAAAAAAAAAAAAATACTGTTCTGAACACAGTGTGCATGGGCATGTTTTTTGTTGTGTAGGTAGTCAGAAATAGAATTGCTGGGCCATAAATAGGCATATGTTCAAATTGAGAAAATGATGCCAATTTTTGACACTGTTGTACCAATTTAGTGTTCCATAAACAGTATGTGAGAATTTCTGCTGTTTTACATCTTATGAGCAGTTGGTATTGTTGAACATCTTATTGATTTTACCCATTCATTGGCATATGTAATGGTATTTCATGGTTGTTTTAATTTTCATTGCTCTGATTACTAATGAAGATAAGCAGATTTTCATATGTATTGGGTAATTTTTCCCAATTTTCCCAATTGCACTTAAAAAACCATACTGAGCCGGGCTCGGTGGCTCAGCCTGTAATCCCGCGCCTTGGGAAGCTGAGGTGAGTGGATTGCCTGAGCCTGCGGGTTCGAGACCCGCCAGGGCAAGCAAGACCTCATCTCTACAATAAATCAAAAACTAGCCGGGCGTGGTAGCGTGCACCTGTAGTTCCAGCTAC
>CAUYQG010040273.1:0-10345 GCA_963574415.1 Tarsius wallacei
CGACCTGCTGGGCTGCGACGATCCTTCCGCCTCAGCCTTCCTAGTAGCTGGAACTACAGGCGTGCGCTACCATGCCCGGCTAATTTTTTGATTTATTGTAGAGATGAGGTCTCGCCAAGTTGCCCAGGCGGGTCTCGAACCAGAGGGCTCAGGCAATCCACTCACCTCAGCCTCCCAAAGCGCGGGATTACAGGCTGAGCCACCGAGCCCGGCTTGTTTTTTTTTTTTTAATTGCTAAGATTATATTTGCTTTTTTGTGTGTGTAACTATGATTTTTTTCATGCTCTTCTCGCTTCTAAAACTGAAAACCAATAAGTGATATTTGCAGTCTTAGGATAATGAAAATACTTCTACGAAGCCAATAAGTATGAGTGAATCCGTAGATAAGATGCTATCATTTGAAGTCACCAATATTCTGGCACTAAAAAGACAATATGTTAACATCAAGTTCAAATACAATCTATCAAATCCTCTGAAACAAACTACATTTTGCTTGTCTCTTATTTAGACTGTGACATTTCTGTCATATGTTTATTCACCAAAAAAAAAAAAAAAATGCTTGTCCTTTCTACAAAATCATGTCCTTTGCAGAAGCATGGATGCAGCCTGAGACCATCATTCCAAGTGAAATATCAGAAACAGAAAACTAAAAACTGTGTTCTCACTTAAAGTGGTAGCCAAACATTGAATACACATGGGTATACAGATGGGAACAATAAACTCTGGAGACTCCTAAAAGGGGAGAGTAACAGGGAGGGAATATGGGTTGAAATACCACACATTGAGTACCATGCTCACCACATGGGTGATGGTCTCAATAGAAGCCCAAACCTCATCATCACGAAATGTACTGTACCTATGTAAACCTTCGCATGTATCCTTTGAATTAAAATAAATAAACTTTTAAAAAGAAACATACTGACTATGCGAAATAGTCATTTTAATGCCTTGTGGAATTGAAAATACAGGAATTAAAAACACTTAACAAAAAGAAACACAAAAGTTAAGATCTGAGGAAATGTTGCAAAGGAAATTAAGGATCCTTTAATTGTTTGTGAAATTATATTCTAATTTATATTGAACTTTGAAAAGACATGGGCATATTATATAATCTCTGGTAAGACCAATGAAATAATATAACAAATCCATAGAAGGTAAATGAAATATCTAAAGTAAAAAATCCTTAGTTAAACAATAAAAAGAAAATAAAGAAAAACAGCATTGGTGAGAATGTTTAAACTTGAATAGTTCAGTAATTCTAGTACACAAAAATGAAGTAAATACTTTAGTTAAAAAAATAAACATCAGCCGGGCTTGGTGGCTCAGCCTGTAATCCCTCGCTTGGGGAGGCTGAGGTGAGTGGATTGCCTGAGCCCATGGGTTCGAGACCCGCCAGGGCAACTTGGCGAGACCTCATCTCTACAATTAATCAAAAAATTAGCCGGGCATGGGAGCGCATGCCTGTAGTTCCAGCTACTTGGAAGGCTGAGGCGGGAGGATCGCCGGAGCCCAGCAGGTCGAGGCTGTGGTGGCCGGGAGCGGTCACTGCACTCCAGTCTGGGCAACAGCGTGAGACTCCAACTCAAAACAAATAAAAAAATAAACATCATACTGGATTAAAACATAAATTCTACTGCATGCTGATTATAGGAGATAGAGCTGAAATATACAAACTTAGAAAAGTTGCAAATAAAAGATATATCCTGCAAGTAGTAAGACGAGAAAGATAGTTATTTAATCTGAAGTAGACATTACAGAATAAAACCATCATTTAAAATAACCACTTTATAATGATAGGCAGTTATACTATTAGTAAACGTGAATTTATCTAACAACATGGCCTAGAAACATTGAAGCAATCCTTGTTTTGCATGACTTTAATATGCAAAGATTTTAATTACTACAGTTTAGTGAGATAACGCCATTCTTCCAACATGAAAGTTCAAATTTTAGTTACCGTGGCATATTAACTGTGAGGAATTAAAGTATAAAATGCTACTCAGCTTTTTAGCCCACACATCACTGCTCAAATAGATGCACATCATGACCAGTGACAAGCACATCACTTTTTTGAGGGTTTACTGCCAGTTGGTCTCTTCATATCTGTTTTTCAGTTAAGCATAGAAAGCAGCATGCAGTTGTACTGACTCCTTGTCCCCCAGTGATAAACCTAAGTGACATTTTATAAAAATAGATAATTTTTGAAGAAGGAATTGGCTCACAAAGTTGACAGTGCAGCAAAGAAATAAAAAGTGATAAGATTGGGGGAAAAACGTGAAAGGAGAGTAAATAGAGTTATAGAAGAAATAGCTGACTGTGAGAATGTTGACACGGCCTCTGTTTGACACTAGATATGTCATCAGAGGAACTTAGTGAATGCCAACTTATGGACATAATGAGGAAAGTGGTCATGATTAAAGGAATGAAGATGCCCCAGAGAAGTAATTTTTAGGCACTGAAAGTACAAAGGATGAAGTGCCAAAATTCGTTTAAACGTACAAAGGAGTATGAGAATTCACCAAGTAATAAAAAAGATGGTCACTTTGTATCACAAAATGTACACTGAGAAGGAGAATACAAGCATTTTTAAAACTACTCTTGATAGTTTCCTTTGGAATAAATATATATTTCTGATATTTCAAATTGCAATTTGCTAAAGAAACATTCCTGTTACGATTTGTCTTCAACCCCAAATACATTTAAAACTGACAATAAGAGAGTTTAATGTTTTGACAAAATTTTCTAAAGGTCATGGAAGAATCATCCCTTTTGCAGTTGAACATTAAGACCATTTTGCATGATTAGAGCTTTCATTAATATTCTTATGACCCTGCACTACTGTAAAAAGGGAAAACTTCCGTGTAATACAAAACCCACATAATTAAAGGGAAATCAGGAGATGGAAGATGTCACAATCTGTTTGGGAGATTTTAGTAGATTTTTTTCAGTAACCAATAGGAAAAGACAACAAAGACATGAAGAATATAGAAGATGTAAACTGCATGTTTAACAAACTGAGATATATTTAGTGAACGATTTTATGATTGTATATACCATGTATATATTGCATACCTCCCTCCAAACTGAAGATTCTTCAAATGTATATTCCAGAACACTTACCAAAAGTAACTAAATGTTAGACCATATAGTAATCCTCAATGCATTTCAGAGATTTAAAATTATTTAGAGTATGGTCTCCGACCACAGTAGAATTAAGCTAGAAATCAGTAGCAAAAAAAGAAAAAGAAAGAAAGAAAATCTTTAATTTTGAAATTTGAGCAATATACTTTTAAGTTTGAATCTTATGAAACTCTGAATATCTCAATAAAGATCAGAAAATGCTTTGAACTTAGTGATGGAAATTAAACATATAAAAAATAAATGGCATTTAGCTGAAGCTATTGTCATAAGAAGTTTCAAGTCCTTAAATGGAATTTTTTAAAAACTAGATTAAAAAATAAATATGCCATGATTTTTGAATAATTAAATATAAAAAAGAAGAAAACAAATAATAACAAGTAAAGCAGAAATTACTTTAAAAATAAATAAATGTATGTTAGAAAAGACAAATACTAGTCCTTTGTAAAGTCCAATATGACTGATAAATTTCTGGCAAGTACAATTAAGGAAAAAAGAAAAAAGACACACAAATCCAAATCAAAAACAAAAGACATTACCCCAGATTTGACAAATATGAAAATCAAGCAAGGTGATATTAAAAATTATTTCAGTAAATCTGATCATTAAACTAAATGGATACAACTTACTTACCAAAATTATATAAGACACACAAACCAAAAGTCTGTGTAAGCTTATACCTACTTAAGAAAAGGAATCTATATTTACAGAATTTTTCAAACAGGGAAATTAAAACCTATATGACTTCACTGAATTCCAACATTAAGAAAGGTATAATATCAAATTTATCCCAACTGTTTCCACAAATAGAAAAAGAGTAAATATTTCCCCAAAATTTAAATGAATTTAGCATAATATTGATACTACGATTTGCCAATTTTAAAATAAAAATTAAAGCTTAGTTTATCTACTAATAATGGACACAAAAATCCAATGCCAGTCAAATCTACGACTATACAAATAAATATCTTTGATTCCAAAATTTGTTTATCAACTCAGTAACAATCAGTGTTCACAGATAAAATAGAAAAAATCATACAACTATTTAATGAAACTCATAAAAAGAATATGAAAAATGTAAACATTAGACTAATACAGAGAAGAATCTTTGAGTACAAGATTTAGCTTTTCAACAGCAATCAACTTACTTTACCATAATCACAGAATAACAGAAAAAAAATTATATGGCTATCTAGAAAAATGCATACAATGTATCTGATAAAAATAAACATAAATTTAAATAAAATTGCTAGAAACTGTTTTGTCCAATATAAAACTCTTAAACTAAGGATAGAATAAAAGTTTCTTAGTATGATGAAAATTATCTACAGTTAAAACAACAAACAATATTAAAAAATTTCAACTTTGGAGATCAGGAAAGATACAAAATACCTGTTGTCACTACATCTATTCAGTATTATATTGGAAATTATAACTAATGAAAAAAGGCAAGAAAATAAATTAAAGATATAAAGATTGGTAAAGAAGTAATAAAACTGTCATTTTCAGATAAATGATTATGCATATATAAAACAAAGAAAAGTCTAGATCAAAGTATTAGACAATACATTTAACGATTACTGTAATCACATCATTAGAACATAAAATCTAGGTGGTATCTCAGTGTGGTTTTAATTTGCATTTCTTTGATGACTAGTGAAGCTGAGCATTTTTCATGTATCTGTTGCCTGTTCCTATGTTCTTCTTTTGAGAAGTGTCTATTCATATATTTTGCCCACTTTGTAATGGGACTGTTTATTTTTTTCTTTTCAGTATTTTTGAGTTTCTTGTAGACCGTAAATGTTAGGCCTTTGTCAGATACACAGTTTGCAAATATTTTTTTCTCAGTCTATGGGCTGTATCCCTGCTCTTTTGATGGTTTCTTTGGCTTTGCAGAAGCTTGTCAGTTGGATGGCTGTCATCAAAAACTAAAAACAACAGATGCTGGAAAGGATACATGGAAAAGGGAACACTTCTACACTGTTGGTGGGAGTTTAAACTAGTACAACCTCTGTGGAAAACAGTTCAACAGTTCGGTGATTCCTAAGAGATCTAAAAATCGACCTCCCATTTGATCCCGCAATCCCCCTACTGGGAATATGCCCAGAGAAACTCAAAGCACTCTATGAAAAAGATGCCTGCACACACATGTTTATTGCAGCATTATTCACAATAGCAAAAAACATGGAACCAATCGTGCTGCCCATTGAAAGAGGACTGGATAAAAAAAGTGGTACGTACACATGATGGAATATTATGCAGCCGTAAAGAAGGACAAAATTATGAACTTCACAACAACTTGGATAGACTTAGAGTCTATAATACTGAGTGATCTATCACAGAAACAAAGACTGAGTATCACATGCTCTCACTCATAAGCAGACCTTGACCAATGGCTGTAATACTGTAAGAAAAGGATTCACAGTAGCAGGAAACTGTGGGGGGTTGGGGAGCAGGGAGGTGGGATTGGCAGTAGTGGGAATCTGCCAGGAGACGGGAGCACCCCTCATCAACAAGGGTACCTGCATAATAAGCATTTGTATATCTAGCCCTGAATTGTACCCCACATCTTTAAAACAAAAAAATTTTTAAAAAAGATCTGAAGATTAGTACATAGAAAAAAAATTGGAACATAAAACTAAACCTCAATATTATTTGTGACAGAATCAAAAACTCAGATATCTAAAGCTAAATCTAATAATACTTTTCAAAAATCACAGAAAATTCTAAAATATTATTGAAAGAAATCAAAGTACACCTAAATAAATAGAAAGATAAAATAGTCCATAAATTGAACAAGGCAATAATTTAAAAAATCAGTTATTTTCAAATTGATTTTATAGTTGTTATTTTATTGTTCTTCACTATTGTATGAAATGACAAGCTAACCTAATATTTAAATGAAAGTGCAAAATTCCACAAATATTCAAGGCATTTTTGGAGAAAATGGAAGAATTTACAATAAAGTTAACAGAACTTAAAACTAGAGACCAGAAACAGTGGCTCATGCCTGTAATCCCAGCACTTTAGGAGGCCAAGATGGGAGGATAACTTGAGGCCAGCAGTTCAAGACCAGCCTGGGCAACACAATAAAACCCCATCTCTGTAATACATACATACATGCATACATACATACATACATACATACATACATACATACATACGTGTGTGTGTGTGTGTGTGTGTGTGTGTGTGCACTGCAACCATTAAGACATTATAGCTCTGGCACAAGGATGGCCACATGGAACAATGAAAAAAGATAGTATGAAAACAGAGTCACTCATACAGAGACATTTATGACAAAAAGTGGCATAGTAGTAACATTGGGTGACAGACTGTATTTCCAATAAATAGGTCTGGGTGACTGGGATTGCCATAAGGATAACTAAAAAAAATTTTGACCCCTACCTCAAACATATTCCAAAGTGAATTCCAAATAGACTATATATTTAAGTGTGAAGAGTGTTGTAGAAGATAAAATGGGAGAAGACTTTTTTAGTCTGACACAGTCAAATCTTACTAAATAATATCCAATATGCACTAACCTTACATAAAAGATGATGTACAAACAAGTTCCATTCTGAGAGTGCATTCATGAGCCTAATTTGTTCATAAGTCAAGCAAAGTTAGCCTAGGTACCCAACTAACACAGTTGCCTATATAGTGCTATACTGTGATAAATCTATAACACTTTTCACATAAATAATACTGTATAGTACTGTACAGTAAAGTTCACAAAAGCACAACCACTTGTAGTGAATGCATGCACGTGACATTGTATACCAGACACCTGAACTGATTGGATATGCAAACACATGTTTGCATCTTTGTAAGTTTGCAACTTGAAGGTCTCTATGCAGGGAACTTTCTGTATAAAGTACATTACCCTAAAACTGGAAATGGTGTTCTTAAAAGGCATAATTAAAGAGAATGAAGAGAAATGCCACAAGATAAAAGGAAACGTTTATAATATTTATCATCAAAATCTGACCTATATTCAAGGTCAGTTAAAAATGAAAAGCCACAGGCCAGGTGTGGTGTTTCAAGCCTGTAATCCCAGTACTTTGGGAGGCTGAGGTGAGAGGATTGCCTGAGTCCAGGAGTTCAAGGCAAGCCTGGGCAACTTGGTGAGACCTCATCTCTACAATAAATAAAAAAATTAGTTGGGCATGGTGATGTGCACCTGTAGTTCCAGCTACTTGGAAGACTGAGATGGAAGGATTGCCTGAATCCAACAGATCTGGTTATGGTGGCCATGAGCATGCCACTGCACTCCAGTCTGGGCAACAGAGTTAGACTCCAACTCAAAAAAAAAGCAAAAACAACAAAAAAAGAAAAATCACAAATGTGTAAGAAAATGACAAAATAGAAACATGGGTAAAATATTTAAGCAGAATATATCCAAAAGGAAAATAGCCAAATGAAGAGATGGTGCTATTATATAATATTATAGTAATATTGATGTAGTACTAAGCACATCTCAGAATATCTAAAGTTAAAAAGATTGACAATACTAATGTTAACAAAGTTATGGGTTAACTTGAAATCTCAAATCAACTCTAGGTGGATAAATTGGTAAGAACACTTTAGAAAAGTATTTGGTAGTTTATACTTGGTTAAAGGTATGTAACAATGCTAACACAATGACCCAAAAGATATACACACATCCATGCACAAAAAATATTTACAGTATTATGAATAATAGCATTGTTTGTATTTTGTAATAGTTAATTGCTGAAAACTATTGAAATCCATTACTGAAAACAGTGTCTATCAACAATAGGATGGATAAATGGATTGCTATATATTTAACCTCTACAATATTACACAGTAAGGAAATTGTATCAGTTATTACTACATAAAACAACACAATGAGGAAAACAATATTCTAATGCAAAAATACATACTGCATTATTTTCTTTCAAAATCAGAAGTCTGGAGAGTAGGAGTTGAGGTTTACTGCTAGAAGGCAACACAAGGGATGTTTCTAGAATGTTGCAATTATTATTATTTTTACTTGGGTGCTGATAACATGAATATATAGGGATTGCAAAAAAAAATACAAATTTTAAGCATGATGTTTGAGCAAAAGACGGCACTAATCAAATGAATACTCGCGTCACCACGCAACAGGCAAGACAGTCAAGGAAAATGGCGAAAGCATGACTGAGCAAACATCATACTACACAGTACTACCATAATTCAATTCAACTTTGAAAGATAATACATAGATAACAGCTCATAACATACACTTGTTGGCACCCCCTGTATTTATGTTGTGATCATTTTTTGGAGTTGAATATTTAAGATTAGTGCACTTTTCTGTTTGTGCTACATTCAAGATATTATTAACTGGCAGGTTAAACTTACCTCTGCAAGCCTTGAATGCTCATGAGGCAATTGTAAAATTCATAAAGTTATTAAAAAATTAAAAAATGACAATTTTAATATGAATCAGAGTTAGATGCATAAAACTGTAGCATCTATATTATAGTATTCTGTTGTCTACCCACAATACCTCTCCTATTAGCACTGTTTTTATAAATATGTTTCATTTTTTTCTTCTTTGCTCTCATTTTAGGAGACTCTTATTAAGGATGAAAGATAAATATATGTATTTAATCCCATGTAAAATATTTCTTTGAATGCAAATTCTCATCTAATTCTCCACATTATTTATACTAATAATACATTGATTTGAAATATTTTCTATTGCTTAATAAATATGTTCTTCCCATCTGAACTACATTACAATAGCAACACTGATTTTTTTTCTACTTCTGAAAATTGCTTAGTTCCTTCCTGTCCAGGACCTTCATCCTGAGCACGTACTCTCTTCTGCCTTAAATGTTCCCTTCTCCCTCTCTGACTAGCTGGGCTCTGGTCAGCTTGCGGGTTTCAATGTGAACATTCTATTTCTCTGTGACAGATTATCTTTGTGTCCTGATTTTAATAGTAACGATTTCCATATTAACATGTACTTACTTAGATACCCCTAAAATAAGAAATGTGTTCTACAAATAATCATAGCAAGCAAAGAGCAAGCAAACTGTCTTTCTCTTAGTAGATGCTCAAGTATTTATTGAATACATGAATGTTAAGGAAGGCTAACAATTAGGACAGTGTTTACACATAAGTCATAAAAAATGAGTTGTGGCTTAAACAAGTAGGTGCTTACTGTTATACAGACAAATGCCTGGGGATAGGCAGTGCTGTAGATGATTCAGAGACTCAGCAAGACTCTCATGGGTTAAGAGTCTCACTTTCTTTCCTATCAGCTTTAACCTCATGGATTTCATTCCTCATGTGTGTCCCTTTACAAAATTTTTGAGATAATTTTCACAAACTCACAAATCATGCTGTTTCCAAGTCTAGATGGGGGGGGGCAATATAACTAGAAAATTTTCTAGAAACTCACAGAAATGTCATTGTCCAGAACTGAGTCATATTATCATCTCTGGGTGCAAAGGGGAATGAGAAAGTCAGTACCTCACTCTTTCATACTGTATTGTGGAAGATGGACCAGGGAGATTAGAAGTGGGAATGCCTTTTGGGTAAACCAACAAACCAGGTCTTCTACAAAGTCTTAAATGTAGATTTCTGTATATCATTGTGGACATATACTAGAGTTTAGTAGGTACTTATTGATGGATTGGTGGATTTTTAAGCTTTTCTATTAACATATACTCAAAACAGCAACAGGCCTACTAACTTTACTTAAAGAAAAGATCGGTATTCAAAGATGGCGATGACATAGGTGGAACTGTGAGATTCTCCGAATGTGAGTTCCCCAAAAAGACTCTTGCTTCCCTTCCCCCACCCACTCATCCACAGCCAGACACATCAGTCTAAGGCCCAGGGACCCTCAGTCCCACACAGGGCCGGCTATTGCATCCCTGGTTGCTCCCTAATGGGTAGGAAATCTTGGGTCTCATCTCCCTCCCTGGTTACAACATACCCAGACCGAGCCCCCAATCACATGGGGAGGCTCTGGGCACCTGCCCCTCAGAGAAGCTGATTCCATTTCTGACTGAAATATGCTGGGAACAATCCAGGGCCACTTTTGCCACTCAATGCCGGCACTTCAGAGCTTTGGAGTTTTGGAGCTCTGAATTTCAGAGCTCTAACCCCGAATAGAGCAACAGCCGGTGCAGCTGATTCCCAGGGCCTCGGACCCAAAGAGCGGAGAAAAAGGATCCGTGAAAGT
>CAUYQG010040274.1:0-12969 GCA_963574415.1 Tarsius wallacei
ACTTGGAAGGCTGAGGCGGAAGGATCGCCGGAGCCCAGCAGGTCGAGGCTGCAGTGGCCGGGAGCAGCCACTGCACTCCAGTCTGGGTGACAGAGTGAGACTCCAACTCAAAAAAAAAAAAAGCGTGTGGAAAAAATCAGCTCCTAGGTGTCAAAGGGCTACTGTGTTATTTCTATATTCCCAGTCCCTGGTACTGCCCTGAGACAAAAAGAACCATCAAATAAATGCTGTGAGTCAATGCACATGTGAGTGAATGAATAAAGCAGTAAAAATCAGAATCTTTGAGCTGTTATTAATGATTTCTGAGACACTGAAAATTTTTAAGAGTAGAATGCTCTCACACAATTCAGTTTAACTGAAATATTTTTAGATACAAACTCTGTGCTCTGCATCTGCTCTTGGAAAAAATATAAAGATAAGGCACAGTCTCTACAATTCACAACCCTGTATGTGAATAGGGAGAAATAGACACATTAATAGCAATAACATGACATTGAAGATATATGGTAAGAAAGAGATGAGAGGAAAGATTTGAAGCAGAACTCATGTCTTACTAAGTGGGAGGTTAGAATAGCCACCATTGATGATGAGACATTTGAAATATGCTTTGAGGCACTAGTAGACTTTCCAAAGGTAGAGGCATTTCAAGAAGAGGAAACAGAAAAAAACAAAAGCATGGAGATGGGAAAGTATAGGATATGCCCAGGAGGGCAGGTTGTGATCATATTAGGAAGCCTTTGAATGCCAGGCTAAGGAATTGTAGGCACTAAAAGTCACTTAAAGTTTCTGAATGAGAGAGTTCCATGGTTCAAATTAGTGTTTTATAAAAATTAATCAACCATACAATACAGCAATTCCACTTTTGGGAATATACCCAGAGGAACATAAATCTCTCTACCAAAAAGGCACCTGCACACATATGTTCACTGCAGAACTATTCACAACAGCAAAAACATGGAACCAACTCAGATACCCACCAAAAGTGGACTGGATACAGAAAATGTAGTGTATACTCATGATGGAATACCACACAACCATAAAAAAAATAACAAAATCATGCTCTTTGCAGCAACATAAATGCAACTAGAAACCATCATAAAAGTAAACTAAAACAGAAACAAGAACTGAATATTGCATGTTCTCACTCATAAGCGGGCCCTGATCACTGAACACATGAGCACAAAGGTGGAATGACAGATGCTGGACATTGCTAAAGGAGGGATAAGGGACACACAACCACACACTGGGTTCCAGGTCCACCACCTGGGGGGGAAAGGGTCAATAGAAGCCCAAACCTCATCTGCGCATAATTCACTTATATAGTGAATCCTCACATGTACCCCACAACTCAAATAAAATAAATCAGTGTTTTAAAGAAAATTAGCTTGGCAGAGTTTTGTAGGACCTTGATGCTCAAAGACTGGTCAAGGACCAGCAGCATGGCCTTTATGTGGGAGCATACTAAAATGCAGAATCTCAGGCCCCCATCCCAGACCCACTGATTCAAAACCTGCACGACAGCAAGAGCCCTAAGCAATTTGCTTACACATTAAAATTAGAGAAGTAGCCTGGACAACATAGCAAAACCTTTTCTGTACTAAAAATAAAAATAATTAGCCAAGCATGGTAGCATGTGGAAGGAACGCTGAGGAGCCCAGGAGGTCAAGGCTGCTGTGAGCCATGATCACCGTGATCATGCCTGGGTGACAGAGTAAAATCCTGACTCAAATTCGAAACAAAACAAAGCAAAAATTAGAGAAATACTAGTGTAGAATATAACGGAAGAGGAAGATTCAACCTAAGAAGGCCAGTTAGAGGACTGGATCAAAGATAAACCAAGATTGTGGTAGAAGACAGATCAAGGCTGCTGACAGAGCCCAGAAAAGGAGAAGTCATCAATGACATGGGGCTTTCAGGCTGGACGGTGATGGTTTATTTCCACCTCACTTGTTTTCCTAATAGATTAAACCACTTCTCTTATTCATTAAAGTCACTGTATTCTTTTAATCCAGTTTTTTCGTACTTGCTTCTTCTATTCATTAGCAAGCACTGCTTCCTTCTGATTGCACTCATAGGTCATAAAGCAAATGAGAAATATTCTTGAGCCTTGTTCTTAAGGGATGCGGACTGCAAGTACTGCTGTGCCATAAGCTGGAGGAAAGAAATCACATAAAAAAGTGAAGGCGGAAAAAAGAAGAGTGAAAATATCTTGGCTTGTATTTCAGGATTTGCCTCCCTCCTGAGTTTAATACGAATCAAACAGGTGTGCATTCAAAGCATGCAAGTGTGTCTTCATCAGCTTTTAATCATCAGCTTCAAGAAAATTCAGATCTCTCGGAAAGGGAGAAAAGTAAACAGCTGAGCACTGTGACTCATTTACACTTCAAATATACTTTGAATTGCTTATTCCTCAATTAATCAAATAGCTGGTGTATCCCTAAAGTAGTATAAAGTGACACGCTGTGTGAAATCAATTTTTCCTTCCAAAATCATTAAATCCAGTAGCCTGTGACTACATCCCTGCTAATTCTGGTACCAGTCCTTTCATCCTCCATTAACTTTGGCACGCCTAACAGGCTGTCAAGAATAATTTCCCAGGACGTAAATAATTCAGAAATTAAAAATTAATAAATAATAACAGAGAACTACTGGGAAATAGGCTGGGTCAATTAGTGCGCTCTGCATTCTGTTTCTTCACAGCGGGAGGGGGGGCAGCCACATTCGTTACTTGAATCTTCCCTTCGATTCTGAGGTCTGATTTACAGCTCTTCATTACTGGATCCAGTCAGACGCAATTACCTCCATCACTATCTCAGTTCCTAACTTCAAAGAAACCAACATTTTCTTGTCTGCTTTTTTTCTCCTTGCAGCAGGCTCAGCTTGACATCCCTGGAATTTCTTCCACGCAGACTAATTAATAAGTCTTCGACTTATCATATTCACTTCTCTTCTTTGATGTGCTACCTTAGTCAATCATCCCATTTAATTAGAATTTCAATGATAACTTTACTTATCTTGTGGCTAGATGTAAATTAAAATAACGGAATTTTAATTCTCTTTCGTATGGGGTTATGACATTTCGGAAGAAAAAGTTTCAATACAAACATGATATTATGTACTTTTTGCTTTTTATGTGGGGGTGGGGAGCATCCTGCAAAATTATTTTCCTCTTGCTACAAAAGAGGATTGCTGTTGAGCAAGCCATAATAGAAAGGCACTGGATTTTTCTATAGCATCATTTCACTGAGTTTTTCACAGGAAAACAATTGTCTCGATTTGCATAAATAATTGGAACAAGACACAGGTCATGGAACAAGACACAGGGCAGTAACTACGTTTTGAAGCAAAAAGTATCACCAGAAAGTCAAGGCCTTGATACACTAGCCCTGTTAACTCTTTTTGCCCTTTTCTGTCAATCCATGCCATTTTCCATTTTGATAAACCCTATAGCGGTTTTTTTACTTTCCCAAAATACCACAGGGAAATAAAAAAGGTTCTCCCAAGAATATGGCAAATATTAGTAAGGTACAAGACATGACATTGGCGGGGAAAACTGGTTAACAAGGGAGAGCAGAGGGCAACATTTCATTTCTGGAAAATAACACTGGGACTAACACGTATTGAGCACCCATTGTGTGACAGCCTGGTTGCATGCTTTACTTCTGTTAATTCTCCCAACATACACGTAATACAGGATTATTACCCTCAGATTACAGATAAAGAGACAGTCCTGGGGAGGTTAACTTGTCTTCTGAAGGTCACAAGGGTAGCACTTGAGGAGAAAGAAACCAAAAGAGAAGGTGTGAGGAAAACAGAGTTTATGCCTTCAGCACAGCATTTTAAGCTCTCCATGCTCTGGCTTCAAACCATCTGTCAAATGCATGTTCCCTCTACTCATTCAACACATGTCTCCAGGCCAGAGTTTAGCATATACCTCATTAATAATATATGCCTTATTAATACATCTTTGATGGTTGCTTTAATGTTTATAGACATTGACAGAAATTCAGTAACTATGGCTATAAATAGTAAACATGTTTGTATCTAAAATAGCAATAGTGATCTCAGTCATCCTAAATACATTATATGTAAACAGCAAGTACAAACAGAAAATCATATACTAGATATACAAGTTTTAGGATACAAAAATAAACTTTTCTCATGTTTTCTTAATCTGGTTTTTCCCCGGGGACAAAATTTATTAGCTATTTTGTTTGCTGGTTTAAAAAAAAAACAAGTTACTAACAATAGAAGCATCAATGAGAATTTCACACAATTATTCTGTCCTTGATTCAATCATTCTCTCCTCTATTTCAATAACAATGTCCAGCAAGACAACAGAGACTACAGTGACCAACAGAAACTTATTTCATTAGTAAGACATGAAACCACTGCATTTATGCCATTTTGAATCTAACCTTTTGGGGATTTAATACAGTTGTTCTTTAACAATAGAACTCAGTTCATTTGCTACTTAAGACATGATTAGTTAAATTAAAGTTAATTGGTTTCCTTACTCCCCTTTAGGGCTTTAGGCTCAGAACATTTCTATTAGAAAAATCTAATTTGTCTCAAATTCCTATTGCTAAAATTTAGAATGGTTAAAAATGCTCTGATGTTTTCACTCTTTGTAGCAAAAATTACTGCTAAATTACAGCTCAAGCTAGCAAAGCAATTAAAGATGCAGTGACATATCTAGCGGTGGTCAGGAGAAAACCCAGAGCTACAGGGTGTAAGGTGACCAACTGGTCTTTACTGGGGACTCTCAGAGGCTGAGAAAAGCTTGAGCCACTCCGGCTACTTCTCCTGTTTTACACTTTTACTTTTTTTTTTAAAGAGACGAGGTCCTGCTATATTGTCCAGGCCGGTCTTGAACTCCTAGGCTCAAGGGATCCTCTTACCTCAGCCTCTCACAAAACTGGGATTATAGGTGTGCACCACACCACCCAGCCTGCTGCTTTGTTTTCTTTTTTTTTGAGACAGGGTCTCATTCTGTAGCCCGGGCTGGAGTGCAGTGACAGGATCACAGTGGCATGATCATGGCTCACAGCAGCCTCCAACTCCTGCAGCTTGCTACTTTTTTAAGTTCCCAATATACATTTAAAAATGAAGACATGCCAAAGTAAGATCACCAAAATACATTTTAAATGCTTACACTGAACCAATTGATACTTTTAATAGATTCAGTTTATCATAAGTAATATATAGCCTTAAGTTGCATAATGCCATTTTAGTCAATGATGGACCACATATGTGAGGGTGGTAACATAAGATTAAAATAGAGCTGAAAAATGTCTATAGCCTAGTGACATTGTAGACATTACAACCATTTGTAGCGCAACACATTACTTAGATGTCTGTGGCGATGCTGGTGTAAACAAACCTACCGTGCTGCTGTTTAATAAAAGTATAGGACAAGGCTGGGCTCGGTGGCTCAGCCTGTAGTACCAGCACTTTGGGAGGCCGAGATAAGCGGATTACAAGTCTGCAGGGTCAAGATCAGCCAGGGCAACTTAGTGAGACCTTGTTTCTACAATAAATCAAAAATTACCTGGGCGTGGTAGTGTGCACCTGTAGTTCCGGCTCCTTGGAAGGCTGAGGTAAAAGGATTACTGGAGCCCAGCAGATCGACACTGGAGTGGCCGTGAGCATGCCACTGCACTCCAGCCTGGGTGATGGAGTGAGACTCCAACTCAAAAAAAAAATTACAGCACGTAAAATTATGCATAGTACATGATACTTTATAATAAGCGACTATATTGTTGACTTACATATTTATCATACTATACTTTGTATCACTATTTTAGAGTATACTCCTTCTACTTATATTTTTTGAAAGCTTACTGTAAAACAACCTCAGGCAGGTCCTTCAGAAGGTATTCCAGAAGAAGACATTGCTATTATAGGAGATGACAGCTCCAAGCTCCTGAAGACCTTTCAGGGGAAAAAGATGTGGAGGTAGAAGACAGTGATAGTGATGACCTGACCCTGTGTAGGCCTAGGATAATGTGTACGTTTCTACCTTTGTTTTTAACAAGAAAGTTTAAAAATTAAAATAAAATCATATATTTAAAATATAGAATGTATAGAATAAGGATATAAAGAAAGAAAACACGTTGTACAGCTAGCTTATACAACGTGTTTGTATTTTAAGCTACAGTTATTATAAAAAAGTCAAAAAGTTCAAAAAAGAATTTAAGAGTTTATAAAGTAAAAAAGCTACAGTAAGCTAAGGTTAATATATTATTGAAAGAAGAATGTTTTTCTAAATTTAGTGTTACCTAAGTGTACAGTGTTTATAAATTCCACAGTAGTGTACAGTAATGTCCTAGGCCTTCATATTCACTCACCACTCACTCATTGACTCACCCAGAGGAACTTCCAGGTGTAGAAAGGAAAAGGTAATATATATCTGGATAATATTTCTAGAAAACCCAACCAATTAGTAAAAAATTAATACCAATAATAAGAAAAGAAAGAGAATTCAGTTTAAAAAGAAAATACACACCTGTAATCCCAGCTACTCAGAAGGCTGAGGTAAGAGGATTGCTTAAACCAGGAGTTTGTGGCTGCAGTGAGCCATGATAGCACCACTGCACTCCAGCCTGGGTGACTGAGCAAGACTCTGACTCTATTTTAAAAAAAAAAAAAAAAGCCAGGTGGAGTGGCTCACACCTGTAATCCCAGCACTTTGAGAGGCCGAGGTGGGAGGATCACTTGAGCCCAGGAGTTCAAGACCAGCAAGATCTTGCAATATAGCAAGACCTCATTTCCACAAAAAAAAAATTAAAAAATTAAAAAATTTACCCAGGTGTGGTGCTGTGTGCCTATATGCAGTCCCAGCAACTCAGGAGGCTGAGGTGGAAGGCTTGCCTGAACCCAGGAAGTCATGGCTGCAGTGAGCCGTGATGGTGCCACTGCACTGCAGTCTAGGTGACAGAGTGAGATTCTGACTTAAAAAAGAAAAGAAATATACGAAGCCTATATGAGTAAAATTTTAAGGCAGATATAGCAAACAAAGAGATATTTCATGGTCTTGGATATGATGCCTCAATATCATAAACATGTCAAAACTCCCTAAGTTAATATATAAAATTAACAGAATAAAAATGTCAACTACTTTTTGTCTAAACAGGTCTATTCTAAAATTTGTATGTTATAATCAGTAAGAACTGTCAATAAAACCCTGAAAAAGTAGAACAATCTGGGGAAGGACCAATCCTACCTGATAGTAAATCATATAGATTTCCAAAGGCCTAAAACTATTTTTAATTTTTCATATAAAATGTCCTAAAATCAATCACAAACAACCAGACACATAAGGAGTCAAACACCAAGAGACACATCAGACAGTAGAAAGAGATCATCAGGGAATTCGGATAAATAAAACATAATATAGATAAATCTTATATAAATAAAGTTGAGCAAAAGAAGCCAGATACAAGGAATACTTGTCATTTATATAAAGTATTAACACAGGCAAAGCTTATCTATGGAGTTAGAAGTTAAGATTCTTAGAGAAAAAGTTAAAGGGGGAGAGAATGAAAGGAGGCAGAGATCCCATCTGGAGTGCTGATACTCTCAGTTTGATCTAGATGTGGCTGATTTGTAAAAATTTATGGAGCTATACGCTTATTATTTGTCCAAATATTTTCAATTACTGCTTCAAAGAATCTCAGAAAACCCAAAAAGAATACAAATATTAGAAGTGATAGAAGATTGAATCAAGATGGCTGAAAGTAAGATTAATATACAACGATAACATAAAACAATCACAAATTCACCAGCAACAAACAACTAAAAGAATTTGAATAAGGAAAGCTGATGCATATTTGCCTTTCCTGTGATTAGGATTTACTAAATAATTGAGAGTATGGAACTGATAAAGACAAGACAAAGTGAACAATGGAATAGAATAGAGATCTGGAAACAGATCAATAGATGTATGAAACTTTGGTACCTAACAATGGTAACATATCAGACTGGTGGAGAAAGATTGGCAACTGTTCAGTAAATGAAGTTGGGGGAAAATGGTTATACATATGGAAAGAAAGAAAATTATATTCTTAACTCACTCTATACAGAAAAATAAAACTCATAAATGAGTCAATAATAAGGCTTTACATTATCAGAAAATATAGGTATATATCTTATAGACCTCGGAGTACAAAAGGAATTTTTAAACAAAGCACAAGAAACACAAATGCAGAAAAGATGGATAAGTCTGACCACATTAAAATTAGTAACTTTTATCAAAACTCCTTAAATAAACAAATGTTAAACCTCAAAGTTTCCCAGTCCAAGCCAGAAAGCATGTGAGATAGGCTCATGTTATTTTAATTCCACAAACATTTATAAAATATTTACTAAGTATACGGAAATTAACGGAGAGCTAAAAGAGATTAATAAAAACAAATGAGGTTCTTTGAAATTTTTAATAAGATTGCCATATCTCTGGAAAAACTGATCAAGAAAATATGCAAATACAGATTGAAAGAGAGGAAAACTCATAGAACTGGGTTAAGTATAATAAAACTTCAATAGGGAGACAACTGATCTTATCTATTAGGGAGAGAGGTATGGACAGAAATGTAAATTACAATAGTGTGTTAACAGATCCCATCGCCTGTAGAACTCATCTGCCCAGCCAAGTGTCTCTTGAAATATGAGGAACATATTCCAAGTAAATACATTCATTAGTTTATTTATTCAAAAACCACATTTGGCTCTCTATGCCAGCCTCCATTTCAATGCCTGGCACAGAGACTAAAAGGATTTCAGAAGACAAAAATCAAAGGACTGGAAAGGAGGGAAGCAGCTGATGACAAGGTCAGGGAAGAAGCTGCTACGTGAGTGAGCAGAGGCTTTCCATCTGGTGTGGTTAACAGGCCTCACGGTTCAAGACAGATGTCTATGTGCCCATAGTCACTTGCCTGCTATCCTGGTTTGCTACTTGGATTGGAAAACCTAGAAGGAAACTGGAGTGGATACTGGGATGCTTTATCCAAATTCTCTCTTCTGGGGCACTGCAGGCAGCTCACAGCTGCCTTCCTCACGGGACATCGCCTTTAGCTTCAGAAAACTGTCCCTCCCATGGTCAGGGGGCAGCAGGCCAAGGATTGCCTGACGTAGGAGCACAAAGGAAAGGCACCCTTGTTTGTTTGGAAGAACTATGAAGTACCATCCTAATTCCAGAGTTTACCTTGGACAGCTGAGGCCTCAGTAACAGCCATGTTGCAGGTCACCTGCTCCTGTCTTTCTCAATTCCCTACAGGTGTCTTTTCCAAGAGTAAACCAGCAATCAGCCCTCTCTGCACCCTTCCAGGGAACCTAATCTAAGATAACTTTGAGATCCTTTTCAGCATTCTCCCTTAGAGCCCAGGCTTTTTTTTTGAGGTCGTGAATCCCTTTGACAATACAATGAAAGATAGGACCCACACATGGGCACTTAATGTAAACTTGGACAGACATACTGTCTTAGAGCTTGTTTCCTCTCCTCCACATCTTCATCTCTACTACCCAGTTCAAACTTCACCACCTATGAAAAGCCTCAAGTAGCTCTTTGTACATAATCATAAGATTAGCCACCATTTATCCAGCACTTCCTCTCTATAAGACCCTGTGCTAAGTGCTTTAACTTCATAATGCCTTTGTTCATGACACAACACCTCAGTCTAGTTACTAATGTCTTCCTTTTAGAGATTTAAGGTCTTGCCCAAAGTTACACAGCTAGTAATTAGCAGATACTGGATTAAAACCCCAATTTGTGGGTAAAGTTTGTGCTCTGAATAAATGACGAAGAAAGAGAAGGGAAGGTTAAAGAAGAAAAGGTCCTCTTCTAAGGTCCCCTAAGGATAAGCTCAAGATTTGAGATCTAAACCCAAGGCCCAACTAACCCCAGAGCTGGAGCTCTTTAAGTTAAATGGGTAGTGCTCATGAGAACAAAAGTTGATATTGTCCCACCTCTGCCCTTTGCGGCTCTTTTGTCATTTGCGTTTGCTTCTACATTGATTCCCAAAAGATTTTTGTGCGGCCTTGAAGTGGCTACCTAGAGCGTCTTTCCTCCCACGGAGAGGTGGTACGCTGGCAGCCGTACAACGTGGCGGCGCCATGCATCCCCGCCCACAAAGGCACCGTGCGTCGGCATCCGTACAACATGGAGGTGCTCTGTACGCCCTCCCGTTGGTTCTGACGTAACTTCCTGTCCTGCGCAGGCAAATCTGACTTTTGAACTCGGAAGGACTTCCTTTTTCTTTTTCCGGGGACGTTGTCCAAAGGTATGGGTTCTTTTTTCTTTTCGCCCTCTCCGTCCCCTTTACGATCTGCCGCCATCCGAGGAGTTGAAGGAGCCAAGGGCTCTCAGAAACAGTCTTTCGAACTGGCGTAGGGGTGAGGGGCACGGGAGGGAGGCTGGTGGTAAGCAAGTCCCCTTCGAGCTTTGGTAACCTCTCGATCCTGGCGGCCCCTCCGAAGCCGTAAGTAGCCGGAGCTCACCATCCGGGATTTATGCCGCCTTCGGAGTGCAGCGTTTGGAGACACAGACGAGTTGTCCGGCTGGAAAGTCGCCGAACGTTTTCCTTTCTTTTTCTTTTTTTTTTTTTGAGTTGTAGTCTTACGCAGACTGGAGTGCAGCGGCCGCCCCCGGCCACCGCAGCCTCGACCCGCTGGGCTCCGGCGATCCTTCCGCCTCCGCCTTCCGAGGAGCCGGAACCGCAGGCGCGCGCTACCACGCCCGGCTGATTTTTGATTTATTGTAGAGATGAGGTCTCGCCAAGTTGCCCAGGCGGGTCTCGAACCCGCGGGCTCAGGCAGTCCACTCGCCTCGGGTTACAGGCTGAGCCACCGAGCCCGGCTCGCCGAACGTTTTCGTGTCTTACGCCCACGTCTTAACACCGCGGCTCTAGGTGTTCCCGGGCTTTGGAAGGGCCGGCCGGCAAGTTCGAGTGGTGGTTTCGCTGTCGGCTTCTCTTTCCGAGGCCTATAGCAAGGAAGAGGAAAATGTGTTAGTGGGGAGTTTTCCGTCTCTTGTTTTAGTGGTTGCTTTGGTCACTTGCACCGTCTTTACGTGTCAGTTTTGGCTCCTAATAGTTCTCTTTTAGTGTAATGTTAGCAGATTCTGACAACAGATGCAGGCTGTTTTAAGTAACAAGATGCTGTCATGGTCATGGGGTTATGAAATGAAGTAGTTGTAAGTTTTGGAAGATTAGATTGGCTTAATTCTTGATGGTGTGTTTTGTGAATTTTGATAGTTCACTTAAAAACGAAGTTACTTATGCTTAGCCGATTCGTAAATAGCATCATCAAGTTTTGTTTCCAGTTGATAAGTGGGAAAAAAACAAGTGCAATAATATAAAAAGACGCTTGTCTAACACCAAAATTATTTAAATGTACTCCTCTTGACTCAAAACGCTGCTTTAGAACAAGACATGGAACCCTGTGTCAAGACTCTGTGTTGGGCGGGATAACTCTTGTCACCTAATCCTAACAACAGCTGTATAAACTAGGGAAAAATCCTGTTTTAGAGACAGAGACGCCGGCTCCGTCCGCTGTATATTCCCAATAAATGGCATGCCTAAGGATTCAACTTGAGAATTTGCTTCTTGTGCTCCTTTAAAGCAATGTTTTTCTACCTTGCCTGGTAGCACTTTCCAGAGCCTGGTAATCGGAATTTTAGCCAAGCACTACAGTTGATTACCATCAAAACAACTGACATTCATCGTCTCTTATTATCAGTCACCTCTAAATAGAAGTAGTTTAAAATGTGGAATCTTACAGAAAAAGCTATCTTAACATAAGGGTGTTTTGTACATATAAGAATACGTGTATGTGGATATTATATAAATTATGTGATTTTGTTTTGAGGTTTGAATTACTGTCGCGGTGAAAAAACTTGATTTTATTTCATTTTCAATTTAGGCACTCAGAATGGTCCAGCGTTTGACATACCGTCGCAGGCTTTCCTACAATACAGCATCTAACAAAACTAGGCTGTAAGTATTTTTAAAATTTAAAATACATACTGTCGTTTACTGTGCAAAATGCTGATCTATTGTCTGTTGTCTCACCCTCTAGGTCCCGAACGCCTGGTAATAGAATTGTTTACCTATATACCAAGAAGGTTGGGAAAGCACCAAAGTCTGCGTGTGGTGTGTGCCCAGGCAGACTTCGAGGGGTAAGTATTACTTTTGCTGTGTACAGGAAACAGGGCTTGAACTTGTGAGCGTGAATCCCCTGATGTGGGAATGAGCCAGGGAGAGGTCACCACTAAAAGTTCAGAGTTAGTATTCAGAGTTGGTAAACATCCATGATCAGATCTACCTAGAGCATAGACCTTTTAAACCAATCTGAAAAATGAAGTGAAATTAATGCTTCATTTTCCTGTGTAGTCTACTTTAATATTTGTAATTAAAGTGTCACAAAATAATCGTAGTGTTTTCCTTAATGCAGGTTCGTGCTGTGAGACCTAAAGTTCTTATGAGGTTGTCCAAAACAAAAAAACATGTCAGCCGGGCCTATGGTGGTTCCATGTGTGCAAAATGTGTTCGTGACAGGTAAGTAAAATGCCTGAGTCACATGTGCTTTCTTAAGCAAATATGTGTAAATACTATACTACATGCTAGTCTTTAGAATCAGTGAAAAAATAACATTTTAAATCAAAGCTGCTAGCCGGGCTTGGTGGCTCAGCCTGTAATCCCTCGCCTTGGGAGACTGAGGTGAGTGGATTGCCTGAGCCCGCGGGTTCGAGACCAGCCTGGGCAGGCGAAACCTCATCTCTACAATAAATCAAAAAAAAAAATTAGCCGGGCGTGGTAGCGTGCACCTGTAATTCTGGCTACTCGGAAGGCTGAGGCGGAAGGATCGCCGGAGCCCAGCAGGTCGAGGCTGCGGTGGCTGGGAGCGGCCACTGCACTCCAGTCTGGGCGATCGAGTGGCACTCCAACTCAAAAAAAAATAAAATAAAATAAATAA
>CAUYQG010040275.1:0-17375 GCA_963574415.1 Tarsius wallacei
CTCAGCCTGTAATCCCGTGCCTTAGGAGGCTGAGGTGAGTAGATTGCCTGAGCCCGCGGGTTCGAGACCCGCCTGGGCAGGCGAGACCTCATCTCTACAATAAATCAAAAAATTAGCCGGGCGTGGTAGCGCGCGCCTGTAAATCCAGCTACTTGGAAGGCTGAAGCGGAAGGATCGCCGGAGCCCAGCAGGTCGAGGCTGTGGTGGCCGGGTGCGGCCACTGCACTCCAGTCTGGGCGACGGAGTGAGACTCCAACTCAAAAAAAAAAAGTTTCATCACCTCAAACAGAAACCTTTAGCCTCTTGTTCTCCATCCCCCATTCCTACATATCTGGAACTTGGAAAATAACTTCAGTGGCAGACGATGCTGCGCTCTCTGACATCCGGGCAAGCAAATCATCCAGGGCCATCTGTGCCTATGCCTGAGGGATGGGGCGTGGTCACACCTACGTCCCCTGCCCATGGCAGATCCATCCATGGTTGTTCTTGACTAGTCCAATTAGTGATCGCAGGGATTACAGGAGGAGCCTGGGAGAAGAGGAAGAATGCCTGATGGAAGGGGTGCTGGTGCCAGGTTTCTGGAACCAGGACCCTTCTTTCTTTGCCACGATGCACTCTTAGAGTCAGGCTTTGACCCTTCCTAGTGTTTGCTGATGGACATTTCTGATGCGTTTATCTTGGAGACCGCTTCCATATTATGCAAGGTGCCCTAAATTTAACACTCCTTATTTTGTGAAGTTGAACTGTGTGAACCAGGCAGGGTTGGGGGAGGCACAGGTAGATGAGAAGGAGGAAGTAAGGGGTGGAGGGTGAGAGGCTTTGTGACCTTTAAAACATAATCCTGAAATGAGGCTGTCAGTGAAGACACGCCTGGTGTCCTGGAGGTGCAAGCAGAGGAAACCTGCCTACCTTTGTTTCCAAACTGGCTTACCCCAACACTCGATGATTCTGCCTTAGGACTCAAAGAAAGGAGTTACCTGCTCTAAGCTTTGGAGGAGTCTTTTTTAGGTCTTTTTGATCAACAAGTATTATTTTCTGATGACCTAAAAAGCAAGTTTAAGCTCACTCACCCCCTATCCCCCCTCCCCCCCCAAAAAATAAGTGACTATCTCTTCAAAATTTGCATAAAGGACCGATTAGAATTGAATCACAACTTTTCACGGATTGACAGAATTTTCTTTAAAGGCCCAACACAGGCACACCTACTTAGCACTGCTGGTCGAATGGGAAAATAGCCATGGACAATCCCTAAATGAATGGGTTTGGATATGTTCTAGCAAAACTTTATTTATACCACCTCATACCGATTAGGATGGCTACATCCAAAAAAAAAAAAAAAATGAGAGAGAGAAAATAACAAGTATTAATGAGAGTGTAGAGAAACTGAAACCCTCGAACACTGTTGCTAGGAATGTAACATGGTGCGTCCACTGTGGAAAATAGTATGGTAGCTCCTGAAATATTTAAAAATTGAATTGCTGTATGGTCTGGCAATTTCACTTCTAGGTATTATCAAATGAAGAATCACAAGATTCATAAATTTGGAAGAGAGAGCTTGAATTCTCATAAAGTGTTGCAGTTTGTAGGCTGGCCATTCCACGGGCTGGGAAACACAGACTCTAGCTTTTACCAAGAGCAAGCACTTCGAAGAAGGGAGAACTGAGACAGGAATTTCTGCTGACGGGGTTAGTTAAGTATACTTATTCAATAAGCTGTAAGAGGAATCATGGATGTTTGTGAAGGGAGAAACATATGCATGTGCTACTGGGCTTTCTGCCTCTTCATGGGTTGCATGCTCAACAAATAGTGGCATTAATAGGATCCGAAGGTGGAGTTTTGGGCCCTCTGATGTCAAAAGGTGAAACAGAAGACACAAAAGCCCTCACTGTGCATTCTCCCTAGAACGGCCAGAACCACTCCATGGTCAGGGGTCCCTTATCAGGAAGGGTTGCATTGTAAAACTGGTGAACTGTCAGGTCAAAACTGCAAAGAGGAAAGGGGAGTCTGGCCCGGGTGTCAGATGGTTGGCTAAAGGTAGCAAAGGAACGAGCCGTCAGTTTCTTGTTTTCTAGAGCTGGTTTCTGCTTCTTCCTTAGAAAAGAATTCTGGTTAAAAGTTAATATGGAAGAGGCATACTGGGCATATCTGACAACATCCCATCTCATCATGGCCAGACTCACTTTTTAAGGTTTCTCTGGGGTTCTCTTGGCCAAGAGAAGGCCCATTCCATTGGTTGGGGGGCTTAGATTTTTATTTTTATTTCTCAGTAGATAACAAAAATGAGCGAAAGCAGGGACTTGGAGAGATATCTGTACATTTATATTCATAGCAACATTATTCACAGTAGCCAAAAGGTGGAAGCAGCTCAAGTGTCCATCAGCGGATGAATGGGGAAACACAGTGTGATACATTCATACAATAGAATATTCTTCAGCCTTAACAAGAAAGGAAATCCTGACACATGCTACAGTATGGATGATCCTTGAGTGTATATTATGCTAAGCAAAATAAGCCAGTCACCAAAAGACATACTGTATTTTTTACTCTTACTCAGTACCTAGAGTAGTTCATGTTAATAACCCATTTTGTGTATGAGAAGACCAAGACCCTGTGAGTCAAAGCCACATAGCTCATAAGTGGCAGAGATGCCTTTTGAGCATTAACTAGAAATACACAGCGGTATGTACTCCGATGCCTGCCCAGGCGGGTACCAGGAATGAATGACCCATAAACTCTGTGTGAGGCAGGTGCTTTCTGTGAAATGAGTCTTTCGAGTCTTGGCTGCAAAGTAGGTTAAACTTTAAAGGCCTTAACCCGAAAAAAAATTAACTTGGCAAACGTAAAAATAATCTGGACCAATCTGAAAGTCTACGTATTATACGATTTTAACTGTAAGACATTCTTGGAAAATGCAAAACGCTGGAGACCATAAAAAGATCAGTGATCGTAGGGTCAAGGTTGAATAGGTGGGACACAGAGGAGTTTTTAGGGCTGTGAAAATACTTTCCATGATTCTACAGGGGTGGATACATTTCATTATATATTGGTCCAAGCCCATAGAATGTATGCCACCAAGAGTGAACCCTGGTGTACCCTAAACTCTGGGGTGATCATTGACGTTTGGATGTCAGTGCAGGATCATCAGTTGTAACCAATGTACCACTCTGGTGAGGGGACATTGGCAATGGGGGAGCTGGACACGTGGGGGCAAGGGATGATACAAGATCCTGGACTTTCCACTCAGTTTTGCCGGGAACTAAAAGTGCTCTGAAAAATAAAGTCTATTTAAAAAAAAATAATCATATGGGAGGATGTAGGGAATGGAACAGGGATGGAGCAACCACAGGCAGATGGTGATCATTGTTAAAGCCAAGTGAAGGGTGCTTGGGTCTCTCATGCTGCCTGCTTTTATGTTGTATATGTTGGAAATTATCCTTAATACCGTGTAAAAGCAAAGCCATTGCAGAAATTCCTTTGAGTTGTGCTGACCACACTGATTGCGCTTTCTTTTTTTTGAGTCGGAATCTCACTCTTTTGGTCAGGCTGGAGTGCGGTTGCACACTCACGGCCACCGCAGCCTCAACCTGTGGGCCCCAGGCGATCCTTCCATCTCAGCCTTCCAAGTCGCTGGAACTACAAGTGCATGCCACCATGCCCTGCTAATTTTTTGACTGTGCTTTCTAAGGAAGGCAGCATGACATCGAGACAGGAGCTTGGCCTTGGTTCAGATCCGCTCTGCCCTTCCGGGAATAGGAGCTTTTGCCTCTCTGAGCCTCAGTTTCCTCATTTGTAAATTATCGGGTGATTTGTACACCACAAGACTTGTAAGCATCAAATAACATGGTGTCTATGAAAGTGCTGACAGGGACTGGAACATAGGAGGTGCTCTCTGTATGCGTATCAGCCATGCAGCAGGAACTGGGGTGGTCTTGCAGGAAAGGAAACGGAGTGGTTGGATGCTGGCCACTTTCAAGATTTCTCACCTTTGCCCTATGATGATTCCTTGGCCAGGAATCTTGTTTTGGAGGAATCCAGCTTGCCACTGTGTCTAGCAGGAACCAGACTAGTGACTGAGGGCCCAGCAATCTCTGCTCATGGAGACCCCACAGTGGGGATGATACGACCTACATCTGGAACAGACAAACCAGGGGATCCTCTGTATTCCTGTTGGCATCACAGCCCAAGCCTGTGTCCACTGCAGCTGACCAACAGAAGGGTCCGGGGCAGTTTGGGTTTTAGTTAAGAATCTGATGGATGGTTAAGCCTTTATTGATCTGAAATAGAAATTAGGAAGTCTTGGAGAAGAGAAACTTACTCTAGTACTGGCAGGAAGTAATGCCAATAAACTCTTTTGGTGTGCTTGTTCCTGGTCAGAGGTGTTCCTTCCCTGCTTTAAAATCCTCACGCCCTCCTCCCCAGCCCTGCTGCCCACGGGCAGAGAGGCAGACTCCATTGCCTGACATTTCTGGACTCTTACAGTCTGGCTCCAGATGACCCTTTCTTCTCATTTCCAGAGTGTCCTAGGGACATTGGTGTTCCCACTGTTTCCCAAATCCCGAGGACTTGAGGCCGATCCCACCCAGGCCCGCAGCTCCGTGTGTTCCTTCTCCCTTCCTAAACTCGGGGTCTTCCTTAAGAAGTCACTTCTTTCTGCACATGTGATTTTCATGTCCCTGTCAGAGGCCCAAGATAGAAAGTCACTGACCCTATTTAGTCACTGCCTTGACTAAAGCCAAGTGTGGAAATGTGCTAGAAGACTGATCAGCTGAAATAAAGCATCATTATCTCTCCTTTCCATTTAATTGAAGTGACATTCTCTGCATCTCTTTTATTGCTTCACCTTAAATTGCCTCTTCCAAGCATCCCTGAATTATGCAGAAATGAATTTAAGGCAAATTTCCAGCTACTATTACTTGACTCATTGTTCTGCAGGGATGGAATCTGTCACTTTTAATTTGTTTCCTTTTTTCCACCCATTTTGGGCAAAACGTTTTGTTAAAAGATGCATTCCCCCTCCCCAGAGCGGCTTGTTTTAATGCCAGAGGTATTTAAATGCCCTCATATTGAACTGTACAAGCTAATTATGTAACTTAAAGTATGTTTAGGGAAGGAATTTTTAAAAACCCTACAGCTTCACAATTTGAGAAATGGGCTTTGTAATCCACTGGAAGTTCAACGCCTTCCTCCACATTTTCCCTCTGTAGTAATGAGGCACCTCATCTTCAAGTTTTATTGGCAGCAAACACTGGGTGACAGGGATGCTACAGGGGCCTGAGGCCCTGTCATAATAAAGTCATTTTAGGGCCTGTAATTGTGCCAGGAGCTTGGAATAGTTAAATTGGTTCCTGATTACTTTGCACTTGCTAAGTTCCCCTCTACTCAATTAACACATAATTATTTAGGACTGTGCTACTTTATTGCTCACACATGGCTTTCCAACAGGCAGCTTTTTCCTGACGGCTCCTGTGAGAGCCCAACAAGGCAACCGCTGGCTCTTTTGGTCCAAGGACAGAGGCAAGACTGGTGGGACCGCCTCCAGAAACTTCCTGTGGTTGCAAGATTGGAACCTCTGTGGGTACCTCTGGTGTCTAAGCCTCTCCCGACCACAACCATCTCCCAAAACGTGGAAAGACCTAGAATTCATGGGGCATGTCTTCCCCTTTGACCAAATGGGACTTGACATTTTGTAAAGTGTCAGTGGAGATTATAGTGTTCAAGTAACTTTGTATCATGCTGTGATGTCTCTTTTTTCTTCTTTTTTTTTTTTTGGAGTTGGAGTCTCACTCCATCGCTCAGGCTGGAGTGCAGTGGCACACTCATGGCTACTCCAGCGTCGACCTGCTGGGCTCCAGTAATCCTTCTGCCTCAGCCTTCCAAGTAGCTGGAACTACAGGCATGCGCTACAACACCCAGCTAATTTTTGAATTATTGTAGAGACAAGATCTCATCAAGTTGCCCGGGCTGGTCTCGAACCCTCAGGCTCAGGCAATCCACTCGCCTCAGCCTCCCAAAGTGCTGGGATTGCAGGCTGAGCCACTGAGTCTGACCATGCTGTCTCTTTTTTACCTTTAATCTCAGAGTTAAAAACTAAACCTGTAGATTTAAAAGTTCCAGGGAACTTAGAGGCATTATGGTTTAGTGCTTTCACTGGTGGGTGGGAAATAATGAGACTCGCAAAAATGTGAGCAACACTTTTTGTTTGTTTTAACATTTTAAAATGTATTTTTAATTGACAAATAATAATAGTTTGTATTTATGGTGTATCATGTGATGTTCTGACACTTTTTTTTTTAAAGCAGGATTTATTGAGAGGACAGAAAAGCTCCCACAGGGAGAGGGGACCCAAAGTGGCTGCCCCTGACACATTTTAATACACATTTTAATACACATTTTAATTCATTCTAATGAGGCTCAGATATATCTTTATTCATCAATATGGGAGCCATTACAATCAACATGTTTTTGCCAAAGAGAGATAGTTTGTTTATTCCTGGAGTGTACAAATCTGGGCTTTCAGGATTCGACAAATTCTTGGAGAGCATTTTCTGCATCCTGCTGATTGTGGAAGTGTGTCCCTTTAGAAAGCTGTCAAGATTCTTGAAGACGTGGTAGTCGCTTGGCGAGAGGTCAGGTGAATATAGTCAATGAGGCAAAACTTTGTAGCCTAATTCACTCCACTTTTGACGCGTTGGTTTTGCAACATGTGACCAGGTGTTGTCATGGAGAAGAATTGGGCCGTATCTGTTGACTAGTGCCAGCAGCAGTTTTTGGTACATCTCATCAATCTGGTGAGCATACTTCTCAGTTGGAATAGTCCCACTGGGATTCAGAAAGCTGTAGTGGATCAGAAAACAGCAGATCACCAGACAGTGAGCATGACCTTTTTTGGTGCAAGTTTGGCTTTGGGAAGTGCTTTGGAGTTTCTTTTCTGTCCGACCACTTAGCTGGTCATTACCGGTTGTCATATACAAACTGCCTTTCGCCGCACATCATAATCCGATCGAGAAATGGTTCGATGTTGATGCGTAGAATAAGAGAAGACAATACTTTGAAGAGATGGTTTTTTAAATTTTAGGTCAGCTCATGAGGCACCCACTTATGGAGTTTTTTCACCTTTCCAATTTGCTTCAAGTACCAAAAGACCATAGAAATGGTCAACGTTGAGTTCTTAGGCAACTTCTTGTGTAGTTGTAAGAGAATCGACTTTACAATAGCCACAAAAAAATGAAACACTTCAGCATCTTCCTGACCAGAAAAGTGAAAAGCCTTTACAATGAAAACTACAAAACACAGCTTAAAGAAATCCATGGGGACGCAAACAAATGGAAAAATGTCCCATGTTCATGGATAGGAAGACTCAACATTGTTAAGATGTGCATTCTACCAAAGGCGATCTACAAAGTCAACACAATACCCATTAAATTACCAACATCATTCTTCTCAGACCTGGAAATGACAATACAGAAATTCATATACAACCATGGATAGCCAAAACAATCCTTAGCAAAAGAAACAAAGTGGGAAGTATCACATTTCCAGACTTTAAACTTCATGATAAGGCTACAATATTCAAAACAGCCTGATACTGGTACAAGAATAGGCATATGGACCAATGGAACAGAACAGAGATTCCAGAAGCAAACCCTCAATTTCTCAGCCAACTCATTTTCAACAAAACCTCCACCAACAACCACTGGGGAGAGGAGAACCTATTCAGCAAATGGTGCTAGGAAAACTGGCTGACCGCATGCAGAAGGTTGAAACAGGTACCCTACCTATCACTATACACAAAAGTTAACTCTAAGTGGATCAAAGACCTGAATGTAAAACCACAAACTATAAGAACCTTAGAAAATGCAAGAGACGCCCTTACGGAAATTGGAACTGGCAGCCCATTCCTGATCAAAACCCCAAGTGCCCATGCCATAAGAGATAAGATAGGCAAGTGGGACCTCATCAAACTGAATAGCTCTGCAAAGCAAAAGAAAGAAGAGAGTGGGGAGACAGCCTACAGAATAGGAAAATATATTTGCCAACTGTACGTCTGACAAAGGCCTAACATCCCAGATCTACAAGGAACACAAGCATGCCAAAAGGAAAAAAACAAACAGTCCCTTAAAAAATGGGCAAAAAACATGAATAGACACTTCTCAAAGAAGATATACGGGCCGTCAATAGACACATGAAAAGGTGTTCAGCCTCACTAACCATCAGAGAAATGCAAATCAAAACCACATTGAGATACAACCTAACCCCAGCAAGAATGGCCATCATTAATAAAACAAACAACAACAGATGCTGGCAAGGACATGGAGAGCAAGGAACACTTCTCCACTGCTGGTGGGAATGCAAACTAGTGCATCTTCTTTGGAAAGCAGTGTGGCGATTTCTAAAAGAACTAGACATTAACCTTCCATATGACCCAGCAATCCCCCTACTGGGAATACACCTAGAGAAACTCAAAGCATTCTACACACATGTTCATTACAATGTGCAATAGCAAAAACTTGGAACCAACTGTGCTGCCCGTCGAAACTGGACTGAATTAAAAATATGTGATACGTATACATAATGAAATATTACGCAGCCATAAAGTAGGTCAAACATATGGACTTTGCAGAACTTGGATGAGTTTAGAGTCGATCATACTCAGTGATCTATCACAGAAACAAAGAACAGAGTACCATATGTTCTCACTCATAAGCGGACCTTGAACTATTATCATAATACTATAAGAAAGGGATTGTCAGTAGTGGGATACTGCCGGAGTGGGGATGGGGGACACACACCATCAATTAGGGTACGTGATCTCAAACCAGGCAAAATGGGGACGAAAGAGAGGCCCACACTTTACCTGTACGTTGACCACTTGTATACCTGATCCTGAATTGTACCCCACATCTTTAAAATAAAATTTAAAAATTAATTTTTTAAAAAAAGAAGACCGGCTTCGATGATTGCTCTCAATTGGTTGTCGTCAGCTTCCAATGGCTGGCCACTATGTTCCTCATCTTCAAGGCTCTCGTCTCCTTCGCCAAACACTTTGAACCGCCTCTGCACTGTACGTTGGTTAGCAGTTTCTGGGCCAAATGAGTGGCGAGTTGTCTGTGCTGCTTTACGACCCATTTTGAACTTGAATAAGAAAATTGCTCGAATTTGCTTTTTGTCTGACATCATCTCCATAGTCTAAAATAGAGAATAAACAGCAAGTAATGTCGTTACCAAAAAATCATAAAATGAGAAATGTGCATTAAAATGATGTATACTATAACCACATGTGAGAATGTGTTCCACTGGCAAACGGCAAATTTCAACAGTGCAAAAACCACAATTACCTTTGCACCAACCTAATAATTAGCATACCTGTCACCTCACATAGTTATCATTTATTTGTGGTGTTGTGCCACTTTCTATAGATCATGTTGCTTCTTGTTTACATGGACGTGAAACTATAGATAAATAGACATCATTGAATTAAGACTTTAATTGTACAAATGTGTCTATATGTAGACTAGTATTTGACACTGTCAGGAATTAACAGTATTTTGTTTCCAGCAGGAGCTCACGAGGTTAAATTCCAGGAGAGCAGAGAAGGAAGTCAGGAAAATTTCCTGTTGTTTTTGTGGTTGATTTTTTTTTTTTTTTAATAGTTATAGCTTGAGAATAAACAGTCTCCATTTCCCCTCTGTCTCAATTTTTAAAAAATGGGTAATGTTATGGCAGGTTTGATGAAGATAATGCTCTGACTCACTGGAGGCAGGAATCAGTTACCAAAAAGAGGGAGATAATATTTGGTTCCATGGGGCCATTAAAAATAAAATGTGGCCATTATCTTACTAGACTCTGGTGTGGCCATGTGCTCTTTGAGCTATGGCTACCGCCATGTTTCCTAATTTTGGTCTCCTTCCCTCCCTTGGGAAGGTGAATCTCCTGTCTCTCTCTCTCTCTCTCTCTCTCTCTCTCTCTCTCTCTCTCAAATTTACTTTCTAAATAAACTGTATTTTCCAATCTAAAAAGAAAGAAATAAATAAAGTGTACAGGCTTCCAGACCTTATGGTTCTTTGAATCTTTTTAGAATGACATAATTTACCCATGATTCTTTCTGCATTATTTATTTGCGTTCGGTTTTATCTCCTAAAATTTTAGATTATAAGGAAATCCTTTCATAGATTAAAAATAATCGAAAAGAACCCTATTAAATTCAGGCTTGCTCTTTTTCTTAATTATTTTGACCATTTGAGACAGCATCCATAAAAGCATTTAATTCTCATACCACTGGTTTGATTTTTTTTTTTCAGAAATTATTTAATTCTCCTGGCTCAGAGTAAGACATGAGTTGTTTGATTCATAGGATGGTTGTTCTGTGCCCCCGAGTCCCTGACTTTTGTGGTCGGTCTGTACCGTTCCCTCCTTCCATAGACCTCCACAGCATCTTCCGCCTGTCTCATTCATTAGGTGTGCCTCTTGTGCATTGTGTCCTGACAGGCGCATACCACAATGTTGAACAGAGAGAAGAAAGAAGAACTCTAATTCCCAGAGGGTACATTCTACCTCTCCAGTGGAGCAAGCTCAGAGTGTTGTTGTTTGTTTGCTTTTGTTTTGACTGATGGAAAGTCCTAGAAGCACGTTGGCTCAGAGGGCTCCATGAAGTAATAAACTAACGGTTTCCAAGATCAGAGCATTTCATGATATGCACAGTGCCAAGGAGGATGAAAGGAATGAGCTCTGCAGGATAAGAGAATGAAGGCATGATGCCCAGCCATAGATGAAAAATGCCTAATGAGAATTTTGGATAACAAGCACCTAGAAAGAGCTGAAGCCCACCATAGAAAACTTTCACAATGCAAGGGCTCCAGGGAGAGCTAGAGACAACCAAATATTCTAGCCTCCCTGCACCTTCCAGTTTGGATCAGAGCCTGATCTTCTGGCCCAACGAATCCATCAATCCATCCATGCATCCATCCATCCATCCATCTATCCATCCACTCACTCACTCACTTATTCATCTCTGTATCAGTTACCTAGTGAGCATATGCAGTGTGCCAGATACTGACTTGGCCTTGAGAGCTCTTGGGTGAAGCAGACGTAGTAGCCACTACCTTTGAGATGCCCACAGTTTACAGTCAGGAGGACTTCCCTATCTCGAAACCTAAGTCTAGCCATGTCCAGCACAGACTGAGTCATCAGCGATGGAGAGGCAAGCCCACCCTCCCCAGATTTGCCTTCCAGAAAAAGGAGTATGTTCTTGAGCTGTGTTGAGCCTTTTGTTTAAGTCGGGAGAGGCACCCTGCCGTCTAAATGCTTGGCTTAGCTTTTTCCTATTCCTCCACACCTTAAGGCAAATTGTTATGCAGACACTTCTCACGTGATTTTATTTCTTTTTCCTAGTTTGACATTGATTAAAAATAAATTATGAATTACCGTGGATAATAGATATTCTCACCGAAAAGTAAATCTCTCTGTTTCTTTTTGCCTAGTTAAATAATTGACTTATCTTCACGTGAACTCGGGGCATAGCTATGTTTTTAGTCCTACTAGGTGTGAGCGGTAGGATGTAATTTATGCGTGTGCTGGATGGTTCTGTGGAAGTGATGCAGCCCTTGATCCATTGAACCCAAACTTCATCTGATCTTTGTTTACTGCACTGATTATGCTTTTCATTTGATCTTTCCTTTAGTTTTCCTCAAGCTACTCGAATTCCATGTCACTTGTTTTTTTGTTCCGGCTTTTTAAAAAATTTATAGCAGATCAAGATAACGGAATCTGTTTCTCAGCACCATACTTTCTCAGTTGTCAGTTCCTTAAAAAGTTTTTGCTCAGCCATATTTTTTTAAAGTCATTTTGAGAAACATCTTTATTTAACTAGCTGCAATGGTTCCAGAGCTTAATTAGAAGTAGCATATTGCAACTGTTTGGGCACTAACTTCAGGCAAAATAATTACCCTGTAATAACAGTGTGTGCTCTTTTTATTCTTTTTTTTATTTTTTATTTTTTAGAGACAGGGTCTCGCTCTGTTGCCCAGGCTGGAGTGCAGTGGCACAATCATAGCTCACTGCAGCCTCGAACTCCTGGGCTCAAGTGATCCTCTCACCTCAGCCTCCTGAGGAGCTGGGACTACAAACACGTGCCACTACGCCTGGCTTATTTTTTTACTTTTGTAGAGAGAGTCTTGCTATGTTGCCCATGCTGGTCTCAAACTCCTCCTGCCTCGGCCTCCCAAAGCACTGGGATTACAGGCACAAGCCACAGTGCCTGGCCACAAATGCGTATTCTAGTAAGTTTGTCATTATTGTCATAGAGGGCTGGAGAGAGTGTCCTCTTGTAGCTCATAGGGACCCAAGGGTGCTCTAGAGAATTCTGAAGCTGAAGGAAAAAATTAAGAAAAAAAATGTGGGTCATAGACCCAGCATCCTTGTACATCATCAGAACCCAACTTGTAATGACAGTATCCTATTCCACTGACTCCTGGGGTGAATGCAGTGCCCATCCCCAGAGGCTATTTGAACCCAGTTGCCAAGGGTCAGGTGGGTAAAGGAGACCATCTTCTCTTTAGCTCACCTCCTCTGCTTACCGGGGCTGAACGTGACCTGGCAGACCCCAGCCCAAGACTAGAGGGCTGATTGGAGTTACCAGGCATCCTGCATATTCAAGCCATGTCCTGAATTTTGTGACTTTTGCCCTGGCTACTCTATTATAATTTGTCAGGATTTCCTAAATGTTCTGTATTCAGCTTTTTTTCCCCTCAATCAGTTACAGAATTCAGCAGTAAGAGCTATTTTTCAAATTTAACTGGGCGCCCTATATTTACAAAATTTGGCAACCCTGTGGCTGATGAATGCTGCCGCCCCGCCTGTGCTCTTGGTTACTTACTGGTCAAGGCCACGGTCCCCGTGCCCCTCGATTAATAGCCACTTAAAAACACTAATTCCTCTTTAATGGGCCCCGGGAAGAAATCAGATAACGCCATCTGCAGTTTTCTTCAGTGACTAATGGAGCAAACTTCGTCACGGGCCCTTTATCACGGCTGTTTTGGGCCTAGATCCAGCTGATAGGTTTCTTGATGAAACGATGGCTCTGAATCCCCTGTCTCAGAGCAGCACGCAGCGTTGAGTGTGAGATAATCTGCAGTGACGGCGGGTGTGGACAGGAGGAGGTGGTACCAGGTGGTGATAGAGGCCTCCTTGAAACCCCAGGTGGTGAATCCCTGGCTCACTGCCTTTTTGCGACTCTGGGCTGGCCAGGGCGTGGGGAGCTTCTCCGGCCTGCTTGGCTGAAGCGATAATGTTTTCAGAGAGCAGCAGTTACTACTAGTAAGTAACCTAGATTTCCCTTCTACTCTGGCTGCTTCCTGCTGTCTAAATACAGAAAGTATAATTAAGTTTATCATCTGTGACCTGATGCTAATGCCTCTTACATCCTGCCTTTGTGCAAAGGGAAAGTTTGGACCATTGGAAAAGTAGCTGGACTAAGCTTTAGTATTGTAAACACTTTCCAGGGCTATAAAGCAAATCTACCGAATGAACAAAGCCATGAAAGACAGTACTCGAGAGTCCTTTAGGGCAGCCCAAATCATATATTTCATCGTAGAAAATTAAAAGTCATGGTATCGTAGCATGTCAACATTGTACATTAACAGGGAGTCGAGGAAGTAAAATTCCGGCTAGGATTCTTGTCGGATTACTTGCATAACTACTCTAGAGTGTTTAATTTTCTTTAAACAAGCAGTCGTCAAAATTAGCATGTGGAGTGTAGGACAACGGATACTGAAATAGTGAGCACTTCCAAGCCTAGTGACATAAGGTGACCATTCAAGCCTGGGAGCTGTTATGTGACGCGTGCTTTCAATGGGGGTAACTTGAAAAAGTCAGCTAAGCAAAGATAAATCGAATAACATATTAAGACATTGCATCTTGAGGAAAGGGTTTAGCTTGCACTGTTTCTTTTTTTGTTTTAAATCGTTCTATTAGTGATACTTTTCAGATGTTGCTTTCAGATGTCGTTATTTTGATCTGTTTCTTTTATTCTGCGTGTGATCATTTCCTTGATTAATTCGGATAACATCTGCATATAATTCTGTGGGTTTTTCATTGGCAAAACCTCATAGCTTTGCACAAGACTTGGAGAGTTCACATTCCAGACAGTCTGGGATTGTATCTCATTGAAATGCCAAACCTACCAAGGTGCCAGAGCATAAGTGTGTAATTATGTAATTTTCTCTTGATCTTTCAGAGTCTTCCTGAGAGCAATTAATCAGTATGCAGATATGCTGAACAAAAAATTTCTGGATCAAGCCAACTTTGAGCTACAGGTAAGAGAAAAGGTAGCTGCGACCTTTGTGGAAAAACCGTGTTCGAACAAATAGCTGGTCTGAGCCAATATCTCATAGTATTTCTAATCCTCAAGCTTAATTGGTCTCCCATCCGAGGTGTGGAAATGGAATTTATAATGTGTACTATTGGAACCTGAGGAGTGAAAATTATGCCTTCAGGGTATTTGCTCAATTTAGCAAGGAAAGAAATAGAGTTGTTTTAGAAACTATTGAATCAGACCGACAAGGAGGGACTCTGAGCAGGGAGGCCACCATGTCCCAGTGTGTGTGGCTGCCAAGATTGTCTCAGACCATCATCTTAATGTGGAGAGGAACAGATCAGAGGAGGAGAAGTGGGTGTGCATCACTGAGCCATCTTGCTTCTAGAACTGTTTTCTCCTGATATTCTCTCGCGGTCTTGTGCTATGAACCAGGAGTGGCTTTTACCAGGCCAAAGACCCTACTCCCCAGACCCCGGGAAAGAGAGAGAGAGAGCGAACCAAAGAGAGAGATGTGCACACATGCACTATATAAAGACTGATTTTGCCTGGTAAGATTTCTTACTGTTCATCTAGGATTTGTGACTTTTAGTGCCATTGTACTCCGAATGTGTGTTTCTGCTAATAATGATCTTATTTGTCATTATTATTACCTAGTTTATTGCATTAAAGTCTACAAGTTAAAAAAAAAGCATCAGATGCAAATAATATATTTATTTTCTGGGCAAGATTGTTCACTGAGAAGGAACCTAAAGAATTTATGTGCACCTAGTGGGTGATCCAGCCCAGAAATTTGTTTCCAGATAACCAAAATTAGACAGCCGTCTCCTTGCCCATTTGCATCGCCTCCAGAAAATTAAAGCAAGTGTGATACTTAGTATATTAGATTAAGTTCTAAGGTGACTCTGCTGCTCTTGTTTCTTTTATAATTTTTAATTTTAATTTTCTGTTGTTTGGGCAGTATAGAATGTAATTATATAATAACACGTCAGATACTGTATATCTAAAAGGTTACTTTTTATCATGTTGATCTTATCATTTTCTCTGCTCAGTCCTTGTTTCCATGTGTCACAGTCACACATGCTTTTTTCATTGCAAAATATTTATGCACCGAAAATCAGGATACCAGGTAAAAGACAGAACATTCCCTCCTGCCCCTTGCTGACCCTCGTTCCCCCTGTAGGGGTAACATTTAACTAATTGCCGTACACCCTTCCTCTCACTTAAAGCCTTTATGAGAGCCTGTACATACTTTCTTTTGGCTTTCAGCATGAATTGGATCATACGCTCTATGCGTTTCAGCTCTATTGTAGTTCACAGGATGAACGTACCAACATTCATTCAGCCACACCTGTACCGAAGACCGATAGGCTGTTTCCAGTTTTTCACTACGGCTAAGCTGTGCTACGTGAGGGATGTGATACCCAATCTCAGTACGTGCCTTGCAGTAGAAGAAAGATTTGGTCTGCAGGCCACATTGTAGGGAATCTTATGTTTGATGGAAAGTGATCGGTTGACCTCCGGAAACGATTTCGCGATTTTCAATCCTACCAAACCTTCATTGAGAGCAGGCCCTTTCTAAACTCTTCTCCAACACGCATTTCTTTAAGATTGTTGATTCTTGTTTTTTCAGTTGGGGTCTTTCTAATGACGAGTGAGGTTGAGAATGTTTACCAGCTGTGGAGATTTTCACTATGAACTGTCTGATCGTTTCTTCTGCTCATTTTTCTGTTGGGCTTGTTTTTCTTCTTTTTTCATATGTTGAAATTCTTGATATAAGCTAGTCGTGGTTTGGGCTCATAGAGAAATATTTAATTTTTCTGTAGTCAAATCTGTTATTCCTTTCACAGCTATTTGCTCTTGTGTTTTACTTGGCAAATGTCTTCCTGCCTCAGTACTATAAATTTATACACCTAAGTATTTTTTAATGTAGTTAGAATCTGATAATACATTTATGTTTTGTTTGTTTGTTTTAACTTCCAGGTGTTTAATCCAGCTGGCATTTCTATAGTTAGTATTAGGGGTAAGGGAGGTTCTAACGTCATTTTTCCCCTTATCGGTTTATGAATAGGTTACTCTTTCTCCACTGATTTAGAATGCTACAGTTAACATAATTGAAATGAGTATGTGTATCAGTTCTGTTTTCTGTGTTATTATTGCTACATCTTTATACCCGGCTGGTAGAGTCAGAACTTCCCCGTTAGTTTTCTGTTGTAAAATTATCTTGGTTATTTTTGTGCATGTCCTTTTCCAAATTTAAAATCGACCAGTTGAGTTAATTTTTAAAAACATGCTGCTTGGCTTTTGTTGCAATTCTTTTGAACTTACAAATAAATTTGGGGAAATCTTATAGCATTTGAGGGAATACTTGGCAGTGTTTATTTTTTCCTATCTCACCCTGGAATGTTTAGGTCTTTTGTGTCCTTCATTAGATTTTCTGGTTTTTCCATATCAGTCTTACACATGACTCGTCGGATCGCTTCCCATGTATTTTAGTTGTTTGTTATCCTGCTCTTTCTTACTGTTTCGTGGGCGTAGTTCCCTGAACTCTCACCAGGAGCCCAAACACCGTAAAAGCAATGTGTAGGTTTAACATAGTGATTTGGCCCTTGGCGGGTGTGACTTACATATTTATTGTTGTTTGCAGAGGGTTTGGCAAGAGTCATGGGCCCTCCTTGGCTGCATTCTGAGAATCACAGTCAGGGGCCTGGCTAGGACAGGACCCACATCTGCAGGGACACAGAATGGATTTTAATTTCTACCCGCTGTCTTAAAAAACACCACTACCATGGCCATGTGTGCTCTGGCTCCAAGGCAGTCCTGGTCCTATGAATGAAAAGAAAGAATTGGGGGATAGTGAGGCTGTCCTTTAAAATGAAGTACTTACGTCTTGTTGTTTTTATTTTATTTTATTTTATTTTGAGTTGAGTCTCACTCTGTCGCCCAGACTGGAGTGCAGTGGCCGCTCCCGGCCACCACAGCCTCGACCTGCTGGGCTCCGGCGACCCTTCTGCCTCAGCCTTCCAAGAAGCTGGAACGACAGGCGTGTGCTACCACACCCAGCTAA